>JAXCGZ010015357.1:45000-92500 GCA_037179515.1 Halocaridina rubra | reverse complement strand
CATTTCTGTAATGAATAATTTACTCACCCCAGATCTTGACTGCTTTGTCAGTATGCATACACCAGATCTTGACTAATTTGTTTCTTTGTTAACCCGAGAAGGATAAACTTCGATGACATTTTTTCAAATATTACAAATTCAAAGACTTCATGATTCATTAATACCACAGTGTAATAGGTATTACCTTAGCAATATAAAGGGTAACCCATCAATTTCTTGGTTTAAGAATTTGCATTACATACGTCGCATTTGATGTAATATTTGATTCTTGCCTTTTCCTAACACTCATACAGTTCATTACCGTCATTACAATAATCAGAAAAGGTGATTATCATTCATCATCAAATATTGGGGAACCCATGGAAGTGACATATGGATGATTTACTAGATTTTACATTAATTGTTTCTGTATTACACTATATTAGAATGGAAATTTTTCCCCCGTTGCCACCCTATATTAGTTTTTGTTAATTACCGGAACTAAACCACTCCTGCCTTTTCTGTATTTTTTGATGTCACACAATGCAGGGGTAAATAGAAATTGCAGAGTAGCTGAATAGTGGGAGTTGATAACATCTTACCTACTTGCAGTAGGGTATATATCATAGCTTACAGAAGGATGAGAGTGATTTTAGGGCCAAAAATACATTGCTTCTGAGGGCAAGAGCAGCTCCCCATAGGTAGTGTAAGAGGAGAAGAGTTACCTATTATGAATATTTAATAATGTGGGCCAAAGAGGTTTCAGTTACTTGTCAGGGCAAGTGTAGCTCCTTATTGATGGCATGAATGAAGAATAGTCACTTGTGATTAATATTTATATTTGGATGTAAAAAGGTCCCATTTAGTTGTAAGGGCACTAACAGCTCCATGTTGGTAGTTTGAGAGGAGAATAGTCACGTGTGATAAATATTTAATCCCGGGGATTAAGAAGACTTATTTACTTCAATGAGCAATAGCAGTTCCATGTTTAGTGGGTTGGCCATGGCATCAGCCGCCCGTTGAAAGACTACGACTCAAGGTATTATGGATTCAACTAGGACTGGTTCAGACAGCTCTGGGTTGAGTCTTCCTTCAGGACGGTTCTTTCCTTATGTCTACATCTACATCGAATATTCTGGCATATTCGTTATACTTCTCTTGCTATTCCATTACATTTGACAAGTCTCAACACTCCCCATATCGTTTCTTTTTGCCCTCTTTTTTTCTTCATATTTGCTATGTTTATGGAAGGTCCACAGGTTATGGCCCCCATTTCCCGGCATAGAGGGGTGCGAAGAATCTCTGGGGATATTGTTGTCTCCACTACTGGCTTGAGGGCAGACACGCCTGGTGGTAGTAATGGTTCTCCCCTTAGCCTTGCACCTCCTAATAGATCTGCTTCTTTTGCTCTTCACTATTCCAACATTCGTGGCCTGAACTCTAATCTTTCGTCTGTGGAACAGCACTTGGGTACTTTCCTCCTTAACCTCCTCCTCCTGGCTGAAACCCAGCTGTCTATCCATGCTTCCACTGACCCATTTCAAATCTCTCACTATAACTTGTATTCTCGTTTTCGTTGCAAAGGTGGGGTCTGTGCCTACTGCAACACTAACACTCCTATTGCAAGGCTCATGGACCTTGAATCTCCTCACTTTGATATTCTCTTGTTAAAAATCTATCTCTCCACTACCACTATTTTCCTATGGTTCTGCTACTGTTCTCCAAACTCCACCGAATTTGTGTCTTTCTTTGAATATCTCTCCTCTTGCCATGAGTCCTTGCTATCTTCTCACCCACATGCCGAAGTTCTCTATATTGGAGACATCAGTGTACACCACAGTGAGTGGTTTAATTCTTCTCACACTTATGTCGGAGGGAGTGAGGCCTTTGCTTTCTCTATTACTCACAGTCTGGAGCAAATTATCAAGCATCCTACTTGTGTTCCCAATCGACACGAACATGCAGCCAACACTTGACCTATTTCTTTCTTCTAACCCATCAAACTACTCTTATTCTGTGCTTTCCCCTCTTGGTATATCTGACCAATCTCTTCCATTTTTGCTCCCCCTCCACCAATCCCTCCTACTCAGCGTCGCCTCTGGCACTTTGAGCATACCCACCGTGAAGATTTGTGTAACTTCTTCTTTGACTTCCCATGGGATGAGAACTGCTTTCGGTCCCGCAATCCTGATCAGGTAGCCCTAAAAGTTGCCGAGATCATAACCTCTGGATTGGAGGCGTACATCCCCTCCTCTACGAAAACTTTCTCTCCCCCTAAACCTTGGTTTGACCGTGCCTGCTCCATGGCTATCCAGGCCAGGAATCGGGCACACCGGTCTTACCAAGCCTCACCTTCTGATTAAACCCACTCTGCTTTTCTTGTAGCTAGGAATCACTGTACTGCTCATATTCGATGGTTTAAGGCTTCCTTTATAAGAAGGAAAGTTGATGACCTTAACTCCTCTCCCACTGACAAATGTTTCTGGTCCTTAGCCAAAAACCTCTCCAAAGACTTCTGTAGCTCAAGCTTTCCCCCTCTCATTCGTTATAATGGTTCTATAGCTTGCGCTTCCACTGACAAAGCCACTCTCTTTGGCTCTCATATTTCTGCCAACACTTCCATAAACGTATTCAGTGCACCTATCCCTCAATCTTTACCCCTCTCTAACCCTATGCCCTCCCTTATCCTTTCTTCACGCAAAGTTCATAAGGTTCTTCGCTCGCTAAAGACATATAAGGCATCTGGTCTTGATGGTATCCCTGCAAGGTTCCTTAAGAAGTTTGCAGATGAGCTGGCTCCCGTACTTTGACGTCTTTTTCGCCTCATTCTCTCAAGCAGTATCTATCCTTAATCTTGGCAGCATGCTATAGTTCAACCTGTTCCTAAGAAGGGTGACCGCTTTATTCCCTCGAGCTATTGCCCTAACCTCTTCTATTGCTAAAGTTCTCGAAACTTTACTCAATGTTCACATCTTAAAACGCCTTGAATCTAATTCACTTATCTTCGATCACCAGTATGGCTTCCGCAAGGCAAGAACCACTGGTGACCTCCTGTCCTATCTTACTGATGTATGGTCATCTTCTCTGAGAAACTATGGGGAATCCTTTGTTGTCACCCTTGATATCTCTAAGGCTATTGACAGAGTCTGGCACAAGGCTCTGTTGGCCAAACTCCCCGCCTATGGCTTTAATCCTTCTCTCTGTTCTCTGATTTAGTTTTCTTTCTGACCGCTTTATATCTGTAGTTGTTCATGGTGTGACATCTAGCCCATTCCCTGTTACCATTGGTGTTCCACAGGGCTCTGTTCTTTCACTTACTCTGTTCCTTCTCTTCATCAATGATCTACAGTCCCCATCTTTCTCACTTCTTCATGCCTTTGCTGATGAGTCTACCTTTCACTTTTCCTCTGCCTTTTCTTCAAAGCCTTCATCTGCTACTCGTTCTCAGTCTCCTTTCACTCTTTTCTTCTACTCTGAACTCCGTTTTGCGGAGGGTATCTGAGTGGGGCTCCCAAAATTTAGTTATATTTAATGCCTCCAAGACACAGTTTCTGACTATCTCTTTATCTTCTTCTACTCCTGATAACCCTGTTGTCTTCGAAATAATTAAATTTACCCTCTTCTATCAACATATTAGGACTCCATATAGCCTCAAACTTGTCTTGGAGGAATCACATAATCCAAATTTCTGAATCTTCATCCAAAAACTTTGGGGTTTTGTTTGGTTTTCGACATTACTTTTCTTCTTTACAGTTACTTAAAATCAATAAAGGTCTTATCGGTCCCCTGCTTAGAATACTGCTCACATATCTGGGGTGCTTGCTTATACTGTATCTCCTTGATAGGGTTGACTCTAAGGAGTCAGACTCATTAATGATCCTTCTCTTACTTCTAATCTGTATTCTCTTTCTCTTTGCCATAAGGTATCATTCCCTTTCTCTTTTCTTTCGCTAGTACTTACATTGCTACTCTGATGAGGTGGAGAGTTGCAGCCCTCCCCCACTGCCAAGGCCACGTAACACTTGCCAAGCGGCCCCATCTCACAGGTACTGTTTGGAGATTTGTAGCTTGCGGATTGGTTGATGCAGCTTCTCAACCACAGACTCTGGAACTCTCTTCCTCCTTCTGTCTTCCCAAATTCTTATGACCTTTCTTCCTTCAAAAAGCGGATCTATCGTCATCTCAGGGCCTTATTCTCCATATCTCTAGGTCCTCAGTACTTTGACTATTTTTTGTCTGTCGTTTTCCTTTGTGTATCATTACGTCATCTCTGCCTTGTCCTTAACCTTTTCCTTTTCCTTCGTCTTGGTATTTTCTCGTACCAGGGCCTTTATTGATGAGGGCAGTTTATGCTTGTCCCGGTGTCCACTCATAAAAAGAAAAAAAAAAAAGCCTTCCATTATGAATATTTAATCCTAGGGACCAACGAGTTTTCATATAGTTCTTAGGGCAAGAGCAGCTTCTTTGTGGTAGTTTGAATGGAACTTTGTTACCTTCAAGAGTATTTGGTGTTATTAGTATAAACTGTCTTTGCATTCAGTTTATGATGAATATGAGATTTTTTGCTGGTGGTTATGGTCTGCTTAATTGTGAACAGAAGGAAAAATTAGAAATGGTATAATTTAATTGCATATTTATCTTGGCAAGTTTTTTGATATAGTCTATCCAGTATCTTGAAAGTGACTTAACTTAATAATATAGGATATTCGTTAATTTAGGGGGCAAACATTTACAGACTAACATTTCATCAATAACAGTATCTCATTAAGAGAAGAGATGAAGTATTTATGACCTCTTTACATACCTCCTGCTTGAGATTTCTTGTATATTCCACCAATAATAGTATCTCATTAAGAGAAGAGATAAAGTATTTATGACCTCTTTACATAACTTCTGCTTGACAGTTCTTGTATTTTTATGAGGTACTGCCGAGAGAAAAAGATATTTTATCAAAATGTGTTTGCCTACAAACTGTAAAATTCAGAAGGCTTCGTATTGAGAAAGTATAAACCGTAGTGTATAAATATTTTGGGCCTAATGACACTGGGTCACAATGAAAGATCTTAATTCAGTTTTTTCTTTCTGTCTTGGAATTGGGTGGATTCCATTCAAGTGTTGCTTACTTACACTCTATATCTTTGAGTAATTATATTATACCTTACAAGCTGAACATATCTTGTTTATTGTATTCTAAGGATATTAACTGGAAAATGAAATACTGTACTGCAGTGGTTTTAGCATATGAAAGTAATTTTCTTTCTGCATTGTAAGCACTGTCATAAAGAATGCAGAAAAAGTTTACTGTTTTCATATATAGTACAATGAAGTATAAGAAACAGGATATTAAGTATTTAATGCTAAATATTCTTTGTAATGATATGGATACATTTATAAAGTGATTTACATAAGCATAGTAATTTCATAGGTTTGCGTATGTTACTTTTGCAACTAACTAGTTGTGATATTCTTTTATATCTCGTATATTGAATATGAGGGAGGAAGGGTAAGAATACTTCCTCCGTGTTCCCTTGCATGTCGTAAATGGGGAAGAGCGAGGGGACTGGGAATCCCCTTCTCAGTATTGACCTCTCACAAAAAGTTAAAGTATTTTCTTTGACTCATCCTCCCTCCTTTTAAGGGGATATATGGCTTTGGTATATGGATGGATGTTGCATAATGCACAAAGTAAAATAAAGCACTTATTTGTTGTCTTTCAGTTCTTATGTAAGTTTTAGAAAACGCAGATTCGCAATCACTTACATATTTAGTTTTCACCATTTTGACTTAATGGTGTACAATGCCAGCTCTCTTTGGGCTGGATGCATACTGTAAGGTTGCTATTATTAATATCATTTACAGATTTGTGGTACTAAATATACTTTTTTTTATGTCAGATATACGGAAGCTCTTCATGAGTTTATCCATGTATTTGTTAATTTTGTTATTTGAACGGATTCATAAGCCAATTCCATATATACTTAAACATCTGAACGAATTTTTACCTGTGTTTGAGTTTCTTATATATAGTTAAACATTTTCTCCTATATATATGGACGATCATCATGTAGATATGATGTTTAGACAAATCTTATTCTAAGTCATAATAGTGTACACCAGGTAGCTAATGGTAACTTTTTTTGCATCTGACCTTCATATAGATACAAAGCCTGATATACAGTATTGACACGCAATGTGCAATAATGGTGCTACTACAATTGTGTTAAGTAAGCAAAAGAACTGAAAAATTTTTATCCCACTTATTATTGTGCAGCAATTGTTAAATGCATCCTTATCTTTAAAGCAACCATAGAGGATGAACAACATTGACTGAATAGTCCTTTCTGGGTTCGCTGCATATCTTATCACTCTCCACTGTGTGTGAAGTCGTGGTCCTTTTTGGAAGTGACGAGTCTTAGCATTAATTGTTCAAACATTGTTTTGGTAATGTGCATGCCTGCAATCATTTGAAAATGTTAACATCTTAAAATATTCTGGGGATATACTCTTAGATTTCAAAAGAGAGCAAGTTACATTTGGTATGTCTATAATCAAATTCAAAGTTGAAAGTTTATTAGCAACTAGAATGCCAACATTTTGCATTCAGAAAAATCATAATATATTGACCGTTAATGGATATTAAAATGAGCATCAGCTTCTTAGCCCTTGAGTTTAGCAGTCATTCAAAGCATCATACTGTGCAATCAAAGTATATAAAGCAATAGTTATATAACTTTTCAGTTGATTTGAAGTTGAAACTTAAGTTGGTACTTAAGAATATAAAGGTTCTGCGATGTACTACTGAACTGGAGCACTTCTACTTTAAAATTTTGGGGGACAATGAAGGCGTAGTGGTTAGCATGCTCGAGACCACCGTGAGACAGTTGGAATGTGGGATCCAGTCTTCATTCCCCAGCTACACTTTCTCCAGAATCAGTTATTGGATTAATCCAACTGACAGGCTGTAAAGCCTACCTGGGATTGGTTATTATTTTTGCTATATAGTTTTTTGAACTTGTTTTTGATTAGTGATATATTATTTGCAGAAATAGGATTGTGTTTATAAAAATATGTTGTTGGATTTAATGTTTTATAGTGATTTTTTGTTTAAATCATAGTTTATTAGTATATAAGTGAAACTGAAATTCTGATATTTTCATTGAAGTTTTGCAACAAAATTTGAAATTATTGATGAAAATGTCAAAATAGCATAAAATTATGATATGCCTGCGAATTGGTAATGCACTGTATATTTGAATGGTTTTTCAGTTTTCAAAGTTTTCTGATGTTTAATTTGTATTAAATAATATCTTTCCTATGTCAGATCTAGGAGTGACTGCTGCAGGAGAAATCCAAGGTTGTAACCTTATGTATCAATAGAAACTGACTGACTGTTTGGATGTTTGGATAAAGAACTTGAGGCAGCACTCTTCCATCTATTATTTAGAGAAAGTGTCAGTGTTCTTGTCAGTCTGTGGGTCATGTCGTGCCTTGAGTGTCCATGTGCGTGTTCCCGTATAGCCAGTTTGGCTGTCTCCCCTGATGTGCGCATTGATGTGCGCGTAGGTCGCACTGACACTGCATATAAGCCCCTCGTAAGATCCTGTGCCAATGTAAAATGCTGCCCAGCTCTTTAAAATGCTACATTTTTCCTATTCTGCATGTTATCACTTTATTTCAGTAATTACATATTTTCAAAAGATCCTATAGACTCTGGCTATAGCTCATGGCTGGTACAGTACTTCAAATTTAGTAGTTATGATGTCAAATATAAATCTGTTTCTATGAATTTCTTATCGTAATATATCTAGCTTCATGTTTTTAAGAATTTGCCAGTTATTTTACACTGACAGTTTGTAAAGATACGTATTGTCTAACAGTCTTTTACTTGCTTAATATACTGATGTTGAACAAGAAATGCTGTACTGATATCTTGATGGAAAACTCAGCTGTAATTATTTTCCAGCACAGTTATAGCTATGATTTTTAGGTACTTTTTATAGATACAGTACAGTATTTGGAAGAGATTTCGAAGACCAAAGCTATATACAGAATGCTTGTTTTGTTTTTTAGTATTATTATATTCATGGCTAATAAACGTAATGCTTGAAGGACACACAAGCTATCCAGTGGACAGTTGGCAGCATTTTCAATTTAGTACCTTTCCTTTCTGCAGTTTGCTGAGTGTATTTTGGAATGCATGAGACCTTTATAATGACTCAAGTATGTACGTGGTAATACATTTATTTGCTTATGATTTTCTCTAAGTAATATGCTTTCTATTGTATTACTTTCTGAAGTAATTGACTTCTTAAATGCATGCCTTTTTATGCTCAAGATGTAGTACATTCTAAACATATTGTATGTAGGCTAATACTTTCCATAATTTGTCTTTGTTTCTGTGTCTCTGTAATATTTTTACAGGTATTTGCAGCTCTTACTTTATACTGTGTAGAGTTTTATTTAAATTCTTTTATACTGTTTCATATCTCGTGAAACTTCGGTACTAGAAATTCTGAAAGGAATAGCGGTGTTCTTAAGGTCACTTTGTTTCATTTCAGATATTGTGCCTACTCTGTTGTTAAATAGAGAAATATTACCTGTTATTCCCCTCCTTTGTCACCATAAATCTCGTTAATTTTAAGGTGTGGATTGTACCTTATCGAACTTAATAGTTTTCATTTATTAATATCCAGGAAGTTGAGAAACACCATTACTTGTCTGGTTTGCCCTACTTAACCGAATCATGGTGCTGAGAGGATAATACAGTATAATGCTTATTCGTATGCATTTGTCTTTGTATTTATGAATATTTTAGTTTCTTGCTTTTATATGCTAATTTTACTTCTTTCATATGTTTTCTTAATTAATAAAATACCTTGTATAGATTTAAGGTTTAGGATTTAAGTACTGTCGTAATGTAAAAAATCGATGATAGATATTTTGCAGTTACCATCTTTGATACATATCTTATTAATAATAGAATTTAATTTCAGATCTCTAAAAAATATTTTGTGAGAGATGTATGTGAGCCTAAATAATGCTGAGAGCTTTTTGAAACATTTGTTATTGTAAGGATGGGAGGGAGTTAATGATAATGTGTCAGACAAATTAGACATCTTGTTAGATTATTAGATGCTATAAACCTCTATAGCACTGTGTTTTCGTTAATACTTCCACTCTGAACAATGCATATAAAATGCAGATATTATCTAAGTTGTGTATTCCCTTGTAGTCTTCTTGCAAGTGTAGCAATAGATATCAAAAAGCTTATAACTTCTCATCTCTTAGGTTTGAAGAGAGTTCCGTGCTATAGTGTGTTACTATACGTTGCAGGTTTTTCCAACCATGTCTTTGAAGTAGTACCTATCTTTAGACTCATACTCTTCATCAGCAAGTATAATAGAGGAGTGACTGTTCAAATCTCCTTTATGATCCTATTTCTTTACTGTAGACCCCTTTTGAAGTATATTACTTCTTGATTAGACTTCACTTCGTGATCATTATTTGTAGTTTCCTCAAGGAAGATGTAACCTACATATTCCTCTCTTCCTTTACCTCTGTCTGATCTTCCTCATGTGAACACTTTGAAAATTTTATCGCACTGCCGTTTGTAGCTCAAAAAGGCTTTATTAACTATATTATATGTGCCTTGTTGTACTTCGATTCTCTGACTTTACACCCGTTTTGTGTGACTTAGATAATCTTTGTGTACTACATATTGGTACTTATCATTTTTGCTACCTCTAGGCCCTCTCAGGTCTGCTATTGTGTCTCTCATGGTTCTCTTCAGTACTTATTTCCAAATATGTTAATGATTTAGTTTTGGGGATTTTCCATAGAATTAATTACTACACTGAAGGTGCTGTCATTGTGACTTCCTTTTGAGTTATATATTGTTGAAATCCAATCATCTGATACCTTAGATGAGGCTTGTTTTCTTTGTATGACATACTGTTGGATCAATTCTCTAGAAGTGCAGCTTTTTGCGGTCCATCAATTTTTGCAGAATATGGTGGGGTAGATGTTTTTCCTTCTCTTGATGGTAGGTGGCTATGTTTGTAGATTTTTCTACTTGCCGTGAAGATTTTTAGAATCTATCTTGAAGTGGTATATCTCTTTTTGTTATATATCTAGTATGGTTTATAAGTTCTTACAGTACAGTATTATTATCTATATTCACATAGGTGAGGAAAGCATATCTTTACTTGGATCTCTCAAATGTTTCACTAGTGCAAATGTGCTACCTTTGATTATAGGTAAATTGCTATGGCAATACAGTCTCATAAGTCAACTTTTTTCATAACCTTTTTGCTTGTCAGGATATGTTTTTTTAAGGTGTACATTCTGTGTTTATTGTAAGTCTGATATCAGACTGAAGTGCTTACCCTTCAAAACAAGTCCACTAATATTGCTTTTTTATTGTACGCTTTTCATAATCTGTTGCCTCAGGATTCTTGCCTTGGTCTGATTATATCATCTTGAGAACATTGTTAGCTTCTAAATTTAAGTAGCATGCTTTTCTGATTTTTACAACCGAATAATTTTTTTATAATCATATCTTAATTATTCAACTTTAGAGTCCTGTTCACTGAAAACTTGCTGCTGTTAATAGTGACAAAATACACTTAACATTTTATTTGATCAAGGTTTTGTCACTTTTTTGGCTAGATTTTAATTTGTATTGCTATTGTATACTTAGGTATTTGACAAAGAATTGGTTTCAATCTGTTTTCAAATGTTTCTCGTATTTAAAGTTTTCTTTGTTTAGGGATGGTTCTGATTTTTTTCCTATGGAGATGCTTTATTGTGATCATTATATATTATCTGCAGATGTCATTCTCAGATGATGTTAGTTAGTTAGTTGGGAATATCTTGAAAATATTTTCATGGTTTCTCAAAAGTTCATTGCTTTCAGGGGATCCCTGCTTTATGTCAGGGTTCCGTTCCTGACAGCTGACTTAAATTGGACTTCGATGTAAGCTGGAAAACACCTAAATTCGAACCTAGGGCCCCTGCCAATGCTAAAAATAGATACTTTAAAACATAGAAAAATAGTCTAAGTTCTTAATATAATACATTACATTAAAATAGTTAAAGCACACTATAAAGTATTGGTTACCTTTACTACTGTAGTTGGTTTGCGTCTAGATAACTGGTAAGACGAAAAATTGATTTACTAATAATTAAATAATTATTCATTGACCTCCTCTGATATAACAGTGGAACAATGTAACTCGGAATGACTTTAAAAAGGGACCCCCTGATATTATAGTAGTAAGATATTGATTTGTAAGGTGGGTATTATAGCTCTCTAAGCCTTAGATTGTGAAAGGACTCTTTTTGTCTCTTAGGTGACCCATCATATGATACTTGCATAATCCTCTTACTGGCTAGATAATGATGGTAATCCCTTATATAATCTTTCTATTCTTAGGTAAATCGGGCAGAAGAGGGATTTATGACTTACTGTTTGGGTTTTAATCTTTATATGCATTGCAGTTTTCATGTTATATTTGTATTGTTACAATAGTATTTATTTTGAAAAAGATTCCAAAAGAAATTTTAATATACATTTTCTCAGTATCATGTAATAAGATAATGTGAATCCAGATATTGGAGGAGCAAGTATGCTTAGTTTGATTCCAGTCCTAATCCTGGATCACTGGAGAGAATATTGTGTTAGGAAGGGTATCTGACTAAAACTGAGAAAATCAATATTTGTCTCCAAGAGGCTAGAGAGATACAGCAGCCTCCTGTGAACATTAAAAAAAAAAAAAAAAAACAGCTGATAAAGAAGATAATAAAGTGATATTGAAAAGAAGTAAGGTAAAAATAAGTGAAATGCATATTATAATATCAGGTGGTATTTAGGATTTTTTTTTTTATTTATGCATGGTTTATTTTGAAGTGTCGCAGTTTATCGTGTGAAAAATAATAAAAGATAATACAGAGGGTAGTTGTTCAATAGAAATTAGCTGCTGTTAAATTTCTATAACAAGAACTCAGATTATGAAAGGTTAAATAAGTGTATTTCAAGAAAAGGTTATTGGCATTAACAGTAAGAAAATAGATGATAAACATTACCAGTAAAAAAAGAAAAGATATCAGTATACAGTATTGTAGCGCATTTATGCAACAATGAAAGATTAAGTTAACATTTGTTTTGTGACTAAGGCAGAGTTGTTGAAATACAGAAGTCACCTAAGGACAGTAGGCCAGTTCAAATATGACTTCACAGAGAGTGTTTAGAATTGTGATATAAGATTATAATTCAGTAGCAGAATACAGTAAACTTTGTAAAGAAGATTATATAAAAAAGAGTCTACCTCTCTGTGGCAGGACTATTCAAGAAGGACGCATGATACTCCCATATGGCTGAAGATATCACTCTGAAAACTTATAAAACTTGCATTTGAATAGAATTCTTAGTGGAAACAAAGTTGCTTTTTTTTTTTTTTATCAAGTATGAGAGTCTTACAAGAAAATAAAATGAATTAACCTTTTACTAGCAAATGAAAAGTGATAGTTTGCTACTACTCTTTTCATATACAGATTCATAGTTAAATAAGTATAGTGCAAGGAAAATTCTTGTAAACTACCGGTATAATTTTTGATGCTTTATTATACAGCACTTTATAAATATGAAAAGACTTTCAGAAATTGAATAAAACTTTTATAATAAGACTAATATGCTAAAAGTCATGGTGTTAGTGCTTAGTTTTATACAGGGCTAAAGCATACTTTTGAACATATGTATTACCTTTGCACTGCTGTTACTCATTTACTATCCCAAATTTTTGGGTCGTGTAGATATTATTATTATACATACATTGTTTCATTCATACATCTGCAAGCTTAAAAATTTTAGAATATCTATTATACATTCTCATTCTTAATTTTTAATTGTGTTGCTGCTGTATTTGCTTAAAAATGGTCTAAATATGATTCCTCCCTCAAAATTTCAGCCAGAAAATCCCTCCTCTACAGATCCTTCCTGATATGTACCACTGAATGGTATATTCACAGTATCGCAAGACATAGCTGTACCAATTTATATAAATTAATTTTTTTCTTATCTTCTCTTTTTCCTTATCCTAACAAAGTTGTTTTCCCTGCTGGAGCTATCTGGTGTTTAGTCTGAATTTTCCTGCTGGGCATGTTGCTTGGCATATGATAATGCTAATGATATTGATAATAACAGTTCACTTAAGTATATTTGTTGTTAAGTCATTACATGCTTAATATCATCCCAGCACTGCAGATTGGTGCTGTAGCAGGTTATAGTACCTCACCTGAAATATCATGGGGGCTACAATTCCTAATAGGCCTGTTGCGAGTGGCCACTATGCAACCATGTATATTAAAAGGAGTTCTTGGAATGAACGCTTGGTTCTTTCTCGATCAAAGGTAAGGGAAATTTTCTTCCGATAGAAAAGCACCTTGACTGGAATATGGGACGCTGTCGGTGCAGTTCTGTAGATCATGTGATAAAGCACAACAGGCTTAAAGTTGGAGTAATAAAGGCTTGTATAGAATGTGGCTATCAACCACTTTTTCTGCTCTTATCACATAACTGTTTTTGGTATTTAGAATACCACAGGTTGAAGTATGTGTACAATAGTAAGGTTTAATTGAGTGTACTGTAATATATCGTCTTTGAGCATTAGGCTTCTTTGCTTTGTACATATAGTCTAGATATTTTGGTAATATGAAGAACCAAATTGCACTGTACAATATATTGCATTTTTGCACATCTGTATTGTACTTATATCCAAGAATTATTTTGCAAAAATCTTTTCGTAGATTATAAGTTCTGAGCAATGCAGAGTAAGGAACTGATCTTTTGATTGAGTTTTTATAACACTCTTAGTAAAGTGATTCATACTATATATATATATATATATAATATATATATATATATATATATATATATATATATATATATATATATATATATATATATATAATATATATATATATATATATATATATATATATATATATATATATATATATATATATATATATATATATATATATATATATATATATATATAATATATATATATATATTTTTTAGTCTAAATAGTTAAATACTTTCCTTTAGTGTATCTCTCTCAATATATCAAAATGAAAAATACGTAGTTAATTTGTTGGCCATGGCTTTCTATTTAAGCTTTGAAATTTGCATTGGAGGGACAATGGAAATAGTTTTTACTGGCAAATTGCACGTTTTTTTCTTAGATATTATACTTATCCGGCAGTTATATTATTTGAAGGCAAAGTTTATCACATACAATCACCCATTACCTACTCCTCCTTATGAGCAAAAGTATAATGGTTTGTATATATTCAGTTGGTGCAGGTTGAAGTTTCTGCTTCACCCTTTGAAAATCGAAACCTCCGTAATGCCTCTGCTGATTACCTAGTAGGATGATGATTTCCCAGATTACTCTTATTATATACTATACTCTTATTCCCTGACACATGGAATTGTTATTAGTG
The DNA here is from genome assembly GCA_037179515.1 of Halocaridina rubra. Classification (NCBI taxonomy): domain Eukaryota; kingdom Metazoa; phylum Arthropoda; class Malacostraca; order Decapoda; family Atyidae; genus Halocaridina; species Halocaridina rubra. The sequence goes on along the minus strand of JAXCGZ010015357.1, from coordinate 78,016 downwards.
ATTTTCACTTTTTATGGGGAATATTTGACAGCCTGATTATTTGTACTTGTGTGCGTGAACCCATCCCATTTGGGTCCATGGGCTAGAGGTAGTTGAACCAGGTTAGGTTGAGCCTATTTTCTCGCTAAGGCCAAGTTATCGTCTATTGACTTAAGCTTACCTTTTCAGCATATCATATATATTGATGTAATTTTTCTTAACCAACCAAAACGAGGATCATTTGCCTCTATATGCTCCAAGGACCTTAAGAGCATGATATATTTCTTATTTGTTACGTACTCGAGCAGGGAACATACACACACTGCTGAATGTCTGTTCTTTTTATTCGTACTTCCTAAGCTCTGTTGTGGCTTGTTTTTTTGCTAATCCATGTCCTGTAGGCATCAAGGAGAAATAAACGCATTATCATGTGTAAGTACGAACCATATAACTTTACGTTACCAGGATTTGAACTAACAGCATAAAGATATTCCATCATTATACTTAGGGCATTACTGTCTCTATCACTTAAGGTGGCATTACCATCTGTGCCACTTAAGGTGTTAAGAAAAATAGGAATCCTTTCGCTTACTGCTTTTGTGCAGAATGCACACTCATTACTGAATAACTCTGTTCATTTTATTCTCATTTCCGAATCATATATTATATTAAGCATCAACTGCTATAATAGAGAAAACAAAAAACAAAATTGTCTTTAGTATCTTTTGGATGTTTATTGTATGGTATATAAAACATTAACTATAATAGTGTAGAATTGGTTCAGTACAGTATTGTATATGTTCAAATTTTATGAGGTATAAAAGGAATTAAGTAAAGCATCTATAAATCTATTTTTTTATCCAAACAATCTTTGTGCATGCTAGATGCAGGCATTTTGGATGCCTTTGTAGAATGCTGACATGCTATACAACATTTGATTGGTGATCCGTGAGGGGAGACATGTAGTGTTTGTGGCATTTGAAAACTAGAGCATTTTGACAGAAAACAATATGTGCTTTTGAAGCTTTAAAAAGGTTCAAATACCTCGAAATGTGGATTTTATTCTATGAGCTCCTCTGCTTACTCCTGCAACTCTGTCGTTTTTAGCTGCATATTGAATAGTACTTTGGTACAGATCTGAAATTTAGCATGTGTATCAGAGTTATTTTGCTCGCATGCATCCTCAACAATGAATGCTGCTTACATAATGGAATGTTTTAACTTTCCACAGGCAATGCAGGCATGCACAGTTTTTTCACATGAATTTTTTTTCTCAAAGAGTTGATCATCTGGTTCTTGTACTTTTTCTAGCAAAAAACTACTGCTACTATAGCATTGAAAAGATTTTTTGTAAAATGATATTTTACATCATTTTCCTATTACCATTGGCATGCTAATAATATAAATTTTGTTTCATATGAAATATAATGACAATAACTTACCAACGATTGCATGTGTTATAATTTTTTAATATGCATGAGTTTATTAGTTATGTACTGTATATAAATATATCTTTTATATTATGAAAATATATGAAATTAATGTAGAATATTATTTCTAATACGTTTATTTTGTTTCGTATTGTTTAGGTAATTTTCATTTAATAAATGTCTTGTTCTTTACCTGATGCTGTACATGAGGTATATTGATCAAATCATAATACTCTTCTATAGAACTGACTTCTGTCGGTACATTTTAGTGGGAGAGAAATACTTCCACCCATGTATTCTGTGTACGATGTAAGAGTTTACTAAATGGGAAAAGGAGATGGAAGACTGGCGATTCCTCCCTCCCTGGCATTTATCTTGTCACAAAACAAATTGTAGAGGAGGTATTATTAAGATCTTCCACCTCAACATTTTTGCTACAGTTGTGACCACCCTGTTGAGCTTGGGATGCTATGGCATCCTTTATAAGAATAACTTTTCCTATCATTAATGCTATAAAGTTTAGTACAAAAATAAAATAATTTATATTTTTAATTTTGGGCTTAACATTGATGGAAAGTTGATTCAGTAATAAAGTTATTTCAACTTTATTTTTTGTTATTTTTTTTCTATTTTCAGAGGTGACTACATGTTGTAAAGAATACTAAATTCTTAAAATCTTGCAGTGCGTTTAAAAAATAAATATACTGTATATATATATATATATATATATATATATATATATATATATATATATATATATATATATATATATATATATATATATATATATATATATATATATATATATATATATATATATATATATATATATATATATATATATATATATATATATATATATATATATATATATATTAACATTATTTTGTACTGGAATTCATAACTAATGTAGAAACTTAACATCATCCATCATAATATATAAACTTATATATATATATATATATATATATATATATATATATATATATATATATATATATATATATATATATATATATATATATATATATATATATATATATATATATATATATATATATATATATATATATATATATATATATATATATATATATATATATTCTATTAAGCACATTACATATGTGAAAACATGAATCATTTTTTTACCCCGACCGGGACTCGAACCTAGGACTTATGATTACTAAGTCAAGGCGCTACCACTACACCACAGAAGGTTAAAAGGAACCCAACCTTATAGCTTATATCTGCTATACTTAGGAATGAACGCATTCTAACTGAATGCCACTATGTTCATATTACAGATTCCCCAACCTCACTCGTGGCTTCATTTTAGCATTTAATTCAATTCCCAATCTCATTCAGGCCATGAAATTATCTATTAAGCACATTACATATGTGAAAACATGAATCATTTTTTTACCCCGACCGGGACTCGAACCTAGGACTTATGATTACTAAGTCAAGGCGCTACCACTACACCACAGAAGGTTAAAAGGAACCCAACCTTATAGCTTATATCTGCTATACTTAGAAATGAACGCATTCTAACTGAATGCCACTATGTTCATATTACAGATTCCCCAACCTCACTCGTGGCTTCATTTTAGCATTTAATTCAATTCCCAATCTCATTCGGGCCATGAAATAATCTATTAAGCACATTACATATGTGAAAACATGAATCATTTTTTTTTACCCCAACCGGGACTCGAACCTAGGACTTATGATTACTAAGTCAAGGCGCTACCACTACACCACAGAAGGTTAAAAGGAACCCAACCTTATAGCTTATATCTGCTATACTTAGGAATGAACGCATTCTAACTGAATGCCACTATGTTCATATTACAGATTCCCCAACCTCACTCGTGGCTTCATTTTAGCATTTAATTCAATTCCCAATCTCATTCAGGCCATGAAATAATCTATTAAGCACATTACATATGTGAAAACATGAATCATTTTTTTACCCCGACCGGGACTCGAACCTAGGACTTATGATTACTAAGTCAAGGCACTACCACTACACCACAGAAGGTTAAAAGGAACCCAACCTTATAACTTATATCTGCTATACTTAGGAATGAACGCATTCTAACTGAATGCCACTATGTTCATATTACAGATTCCCCAACCTCACTCGTGGCTTCATTTTAGCATTTAATTCAATTCCCAATCTCATTCGGGCCATGAAATAATCTATTAAGCACATTACATATGTGAAAACATGAATCATATTTTTTACCCCGACCGGGACTCGAACCTAGGACTTATGATTACTAAGTCAAGGCGCTACCACTACACCACAGAAGGTTAAAAGGAACCCAACCTTATAGCTTATATCTGCTATACTTAGGAATGAACGCATTCTAACTGAATGCCACTATGTTCATATTACAGATTCCCCAACCTCACTCGTGGCTTCATTTTAGCATTTAATTCAATTCCCAATCTCATTCAGGCCATGAAATAATCTATTAAGCACATTACATATGTGAAAACATGAATCATTTTTTTACCCCGACCGGGACTCGAACCTAGGACTTATGATTACTAAGTCAAGGCGCTACCACTACACCACAGAAGGTTAAAAGAAACCCAACCTTATAGCTTATATCTGCTATACTTAGGAATGAACGCATTCTAACTGAATGCCACTATGTTCATATTACAGATTCCCCAACCTCACTCGTGGCTTCATTTTAGCATTTAATTCAATTAAAATGAAGCCACGAGTGAGGTTGGGGAATCTGTAATATGAACATAGTGGCATTCAGTTAGAATGCGTTCATTCCTAAGTATAGCAGATATAAGCTATAAGGTTGGGTTCCTTTTAACCTTCTGTGGTGTAGTGGTAGCGCCTTGACTTAGTAATCATAAGTCCTAGGTTCGAGTCCCGGTCGGGGTAAAAAAAAAAAAAAATGATTCATATATATATATATATATATATATATATATATATATATATATATATATATATATATATATATATATATATATATATATATATATATATATATATATATATATATATATATATATATTTATATATATATATATATATATATATATATATATATATATATATATGAATCATATTTTACCCGACCGGGACTCGAACCTAGGACACATAATTACTGTGCCAAGGCGCTACCAACTACACCGCAGAAGGTCTAAAAGAGAAACCATCCTTACAGCTTAACTGGTATATATATATATATATATATATATATATATATATATATATATATATATATATATATATATATATATATATATATATATATATATATATATATATATATATATATATATATATATATATATATATATATATATATATATATATATATATATATATATATATATATATATATATATATATATATATATATATATATATATATATATATATATATATATATATATATATATATATATATATATATATATATATATATATATATATATATATATATATATATATATATATATATATATATATATATATATATATATATATATATATATATATATATATATATATATATATATATATATATATATATATATATATATATATATATATATATATATATATATATATATATATATATATATATATATATATATATATATATATATATATATATATATATATATATATATACATACATACATACAGTGATCCTTCGCTCTATCGCGTTTCTTGCCTTGCGAATTCACTGTTCCGCGATTTTTTTTGGCAAATTATTTTTGGGGGGTATATGCAAAAATATTAAAATATTGAAAAAATAAAAATTTTCAGTATTTTCATTTTGTCGTATAGTGGGTTACTATTCCACCTGATGACACGAATTTTGTTGAATAACTATCTCACTTCTTATCACCAAAGTCGTGAGATTACTATTTCACACAAGTTATAATTATGGTAGCGTGGTCGGTGAAAAACATCTTCTTTATATGTATTTATTTGTTAGCGTACATCTATGTACTCAGAGCTCCCATTACTACAGTTTCTGTCACGAATGATTCCAAATTCCCGCCCCCAAGGGGGGGCTAGCTAAGCTGTGCTGCGTTACGTCTGCTCCTGACAAGGCCTGGTCTCTAACTGACTCTTTTATAGTTACTCATGGCAGTCGGGCATCGTGGCATCACTGCCACATTTAGGCATGTCTGAAATGCCTTGTGAAGTTATGGGCATCTTTAATATGCCTTACGACACTCCCCACCACCAAACTGAAATACCTCGTATTACAGACTGAAACATCAATACTTCTATGAGTCTTAAAATTTTCTAACTATCAATATTTTACAAAAACGGGGCAGAGCTATCTAAGAAACTGACTTATGAAACTATTACAATCTCATACAATTATCTAAACAGATTACAGTAATACTAAAATTACTATGCAAAGAACTGACAGAGAAATGTATATTCTTTATCATAAGCATTGTAATAAAAAATCACAAAATCAAACTTACGTATTCTTAATTGCAACATATAGCTAGAAAGCATTGGCAAAATCACTTAAGAACAAGGCTAATAAAGCTATTTCATTAATCAAACGGTACACAATACATTTGGACATGATTATGGAAATACTTCTGAAACAAAACATTTGTTGCTGTGTGAAAAGTTAAAAACATTCACAAGTACAATATGCAATTACTCTTCAAGGACAAACTGATATGAGAACTTAATGAACACAAAGATTTAATCGTGATTCAAACAATGATAATGCTAAAGCAAAACAATGATAATATCTAAGCAAAACACTGATATTATTTACGCAGAAAACAACTTATTATGATTTGTGCAAATTGTACAGTTTATCAATGGTACTTATTCTAAAAAAACTTATCCCTAAGGGAGACTCTGAGTTTTCGCTTAAAATTATCTTAAAGTCAGCAAAACAAATAAAAAAAATATAAATTTTCTTTTCGCACAGTGGTCAAAGACGATGGGGACATTTTCTTTCCCATTTTTTCAATTTTAATGCATGGAAGGACATTGATTAAATAACTAATAAGGGATTTTCCATACCCTTCCTTTCTCTCTTCACTAAAGTTAGGACATGTATAGGGATTTTTTTCTTTCTGTTTGGATCCCATCAATTCGTTTACGTGGCTTCTAAGGTGTTATTAAGATGTTTTAAAAGACTTTTGTTTCCTCTCTCTTTTCACTAAAGTTAGGACATGTATAGGGATTTTTTTCTTTCTGTTTGGATCCCATCAATTTGTTTACGTGGCTTCTAAGGTGTTATTAAGATGTTTTAAAAGACTTCTGTTCTCTCTCTCTTTTCACTAAAGTTAGTATATGTATGGGGATTCTTTCTTTCTGGGATCTCATCAATTCGTTTACGTGGCTTCTAAAGGTGTTATTAAGATGTTTTAAAAGACCTCTGTTCCCTCTCTCTCTTCACTAAAGTTAGTACATGTATGGGGATTCTTTCTTTGGATCTCATCAATTCATTTACGTGGCTTCTAAGGTGTTATTAAGGTGTTTTAAAAGACTTCTGTTCCCTCTCTCCTTTTGCTCATGAAATTTTTGCTAGGCGTTATACAACGATTGCCATGTTTACCTCGTGTTTTCACTCCCCCGCCGTCTTCATTGCAGGCCCAGGTTTGTACACTACCACAAATTATCTTCCTCCTAAGATTGGCAAGACAAAAAGGAAGCGATCGATGCATCTTCCGAACCCCTCCAGCCTGGCTTTTTCGTCCTACCTTCGGGCCGATCTTGACTAAGACCACCACTGTAGCAGACCTGCAGCATCACAGCGATTTCTCTTCAGTACTGCAATACACACGTACCTTCGAAGCAGACCTCGTGATGAAAATTTGAACCTATGTCACTACTACAGTTGTAAGAAAGGTTTCCTATGACTTCGGGGTACCAACAATGGCCATACGTTGGTAATCTGAGGCTATACTTTGCCTCCCCTGCAACTGCAAGTGCTTGCAATCTCTATTCAATGGGCAACAGGGACATGTTTGAGAGAGAACAAAATCTAAAGACTTTTAGAACTTGCAGGTCGGGGCTGCCTAGAAATAGGGTGGTAATGGAAGGTATGTGTCTACACCACTAGATTATTATTCCAAGATACTTAGGACTTAGCTGAGTAACTGATGCATAATATTACTTTACTATAGACATCAAAAAGAGCTATAATTAAATGCTGAGAAAAGCCACTAAAGAAATATTCTTATTAGCAGTGGCTACAATAATATCCAGCACGAATTCAGATCAAAGATTCAAATCATCAGGTTACTGCTGATTGCATTGCAAAAATAATAATTAGCAAAAGGTCATTGAGAGATAGCAACAATAACAGTCAACATAATAATAACATTATCAATGATCATGATCATAATAAGAATAATAAAAAATGAAATAAAAATACTAAATCAGAAATAGCAATATATATACAATGGAGATTGGCATTCAGAAGTAAGAACGGAGTTCTATACTTATATTTCATAGTAATGCTCATTCTAACACAGTCTATTTTAATATTCAAATTCCTGCTGTCATAATCTATGTATACATATAGAGCATAAGTGGCAACTTTAGGGCTCCCCTATTTGTCAATGGGAGTTTTATCTATTTTCTCAACAGTTGCGATATGTGGCACAAATATTTATGCTAAAGTCGGTACTACCGATGTCTTATCAGTATTTATGCAATAACAGCATGCAACAATTTATCAACTGAAATAAAATATAGGCACAATTATCGCCTAGCTTCACTGGAAAAAAACAAAAAAAGAATTAATGACGGCAACATTCTCTATGCATCGGAAGGAGCACATATCTGTCTCAGAGTAGAGTGAAAGATAGAAGAGAGAGAGAGAGAGAGAGAGAGAGAGAGAGAGAGAGAGATAAAATATATTTTTCTTCAGAAAAACAAACATAATTTTCGCTTGTAGGGCCCTTCTTTATGACCAGGCTGAAATATTTTTGATAAACATTATCATGGCTAAAACCTTCAAAGTTTTATTTTATATATCCAACATATTTCTTCGGACAAATTATGTATATACTGCAGCTAGCAAAGAAAATAAAGAATCATTCATAGATTCACGTCCTTTATCACGTAATATCTACCTTGGAACTCTCGGAAATCGAATAATAATCTCATTGGCGGAGTAGGGGATGAAACAAAAATAAAACAAACTTGGCATCTCAACCATATCTGGGCAGGTGGAGAATCATTTTCTCAAAAATATCCCTCAATAGATATTGCAACAGCGCATCACCTCCCATAAATATACTCGGATATGGCATGCACATAGACCCGGCGGAGCAGGGGAACTACCCTCGCAGAGACCCCCCAATTATGCTTCCCAACGGCCTTTCCCGCGATTTCACCCCCTAGAGCAACCCCCCCATTATACCCCCAGTCATTCATACTCATTCTCTCTCACATTCACTCATACTCTCAACTCATACTCTCCAAGCATTTCCCCTGTGATATATGTTTACAGCACTGATTTCCTTTCCTTCACCACTCTGAAGGAGTGTAAAGGTGAAATCTCGGTTAGGCCGCGCGGTCACATGACTGCCTCACCAGTCCTAGGTCCCTATCTACCCCCACTAGGGTGCGTCCTAGCTACACAATAACTTTCTTTCTTCCCTCCAACACTGAGGGCATGAGCTTGTTGGCGGTCTCGAGGCGTATCCCTCACGGCTATTAGGCCCCATTCTTTCTCCCTTCTAAGATACGTTAGGGTTAACTTAAGAAACCCCTCATACCCCAGTATAGCCCAAAGTCTCTCAAGTTTACTGTTATTTTCGCCTGCATATCGTGAAATTAAAAAAACTCATATCTAATTAATATCACAAAAGTTCTTATTTTTCAAAATGAAATGCCACACACGTATGTTAATATCAATTTCTCATCATAACATTAAAAAAAACGATCTGTCATTTATGTCCTTCTTTCGCTAAAACATTACTCCCGCGGAGGAAAAAAAAAAGAAAGAACCTTGAAAACAGGTGCAAGGATCTTATCACTCGATTTCTTACCCTTTAAGAAATGAATATAAAAATGATTTTACACGTACTTTAAATAACGAGGTTGGGAGATCGATTGGTCATTTCCCCATTCCTTTCTTGGAAATCCCACGTGTTCTAAGAAACACCTTAAAAGCGGATTCAGGTATACTTCTCACTATAATTCTTACGCGCATTTTGGAGCATGTAAAAATTCTACTAATTATATTCTATTTGTAGACTTGGTTAGTTTTTACTTTAAGGAATTAATATAATAATGACTTCGTACATTAAATTTTTCAATTAAAATCAATACATTCGCGTTCTTAAAATTCAATTTAGGCATTAATACAAATAAATGGAACACTCTTTAAATGCAATTACTCCTATTATTCTTCAAATTATAACAAAAAATGGAGTTTATTACTGCTTATAGCTATTAGTACAAATTATCCATGTAATAATGGGTACAGAAATTTTACTTTTATTAATTTACTAGGAGCCACACCCCTCATAGGCGGATTGGCTGAGTCAAATCATAACTACAAGGTAAAATGGCGGCATCCACCGACCTCAATTTCTTTTACTAATTGTCCCATTACTCACTGGATACAGATCACAAGTACTTAGCTATTTTAAGGAGGTGGTGCTGAAGAACCTCATGGCAGAAGGCAATGGAGGAGGGGATTCTTCTTTCTTCTGGGCGCGGGAGGTTCCCGCCAAATTCTCCATCTCTCGATTAAAATCGACGAATCGCCATCTTCTTGGTCGGATCCGGCAACTTGTACTTCTTGTAATGGGCATTTCACTCAATGCCCCGGTCACACTTTGGCTCACTGTGACGGTGGCGTCCATGAAGGCGCTCGTTGTACTTTTACTGCTGGGGGGGGCCTTGCCAATACGGGGGCGGGGGAGACTGGCTCGATCTGGTAATATGATACTGTTGGTGAAGGGGGAGCTCTGACTTTCTCGGCGTCACTCTCTCACTGCTTGTATGCGTCTAGAAGTTTCTTCACTTGAACTTTTCTTCCATAGATGCTATATATTTTTTCTTCTGTATTTTTAATTCTTCTTTCTCTTCTTTGAAGTATCGGCGTGGATTGATCCCGACCTGTTCACCAATTTTGTTGTATAGTGGGTTCCTATTCCACCTGATGACACCAATTTTGTCATATAACTATCTCACTTCTTATCACCAAAGTCGTGAGATTACTATTTCACACAAGTTATAATTATGGTAGCGTGGTTGGTGAAAAACATCTTTATATGTATTTATTTGTTAGCGTACATCTATGTACTCAGAGCTCCCATTACTACAGTTTCTGTCACGAATGATTCCAAATTCCCGCCCCCAAGGGGGGGGCTAGCTAAGCTGTGCTGCGTTACGTCTGCTCCTGACAAGGCCCGGTCTCTAACTGACTCTTTTATAGTTACTCATGGCAGTCAGGCATCGTGGCATCACTGCCACATTTAGGCATGTCTGAAATGCCTTGTGAAGTTATGGGCATCTTTAATATGCCTTACGACAATTTTTTTATTGAAAAAATAAATTTCATTATTTAATAAGATAACAAAAATTTATTTCCCAGCCTACGAATAATAAAACAGTAAAAAATAGTAAAAAACATAAACTTAGATATATAACTCACAGTATTGCATCATGTGAAATACATGTACTGTCCGATAGCATACAATGTATTGGGGTCGCAGCTACGTGAGCTAGCATATATATTAAAATTTCCAGTAGTTTCATGATTTTATTGATAAAAAAAAAGCGTATTTCATCGCCTAAGAATAATAAAACAGTAAAAAATAGTAAAAAACATAAACTTAGATATATAACTCACAGTATTGCATCATGTGAAATACATGTACTGTCCGATAGCATACAATGTATTGGGGTCGCAGCTACGTGAGCTAGCATATATATTAAAATTTCCAGTAGTTTCATGATTTTATTGATAAAAAAAAAGCGTATTTCTTCGCCTAAGAATAATAAAACAGCAAAAAGTAGTAAAAAACATAAATACTAACAGTATTGCACCATGTAAAATACGATACCGGTATCAGCGTTTCGGAAAACGAAAAGGGTCGAACCTACGTGAGATAGTACATATTGAAATTTTCATTATTTTATTGATAAAACAAGTATTTCCTAACCTAAGAGTAATAAAACAGTAAAAAATAGTAAAAAACAAATTTAGATATATAACTCACAGTATTGCATCATGTGAAATACTGTCCGATAGCGAACAATGTATTGGGGTCGCACCTATGTGAGCTAGCATATATATTAAAATTTCCAGTAGTTTCATGATTTTATTGATAAAAAAACATATTTCTTAGCCTAAGAATAATAAAACAGTAAAAAATAGTAAAAACCCTAAATACTAACAGTATTGCACCATGTGAAATACGAAACCGGTGTCAGCGTTTCGGACAAAGGCTCGCACCTACGTGAGATAGTTCATGGAATGCTATTGGCTGAAAGAGTGAGAGATCTGTATCATGGGGTCTGATTGGCTTTTTCATGGAAGTTTGGTTCTCCCACCATCTTCCATTGTCTCGCCTCACTCGTTCAGTCTAACTCACGTTGTGCTTATTAATACGTTGTACTTGTGATTTATTTTCTTCACTTTTTTCAACCTCTGCAATGCCTCCCAAGCATCCTTCATCTTTTAAGGCTTCTGGTAGTGAGCCTAAGCGGCAAAGGAAGATGTTAACCATAACAGATAAGGTGAAACTCTTAGATATGTCGGCCGCTATTTTGGCCTCAATGAATAACAGCCGTAAAGCTGTTATTGGCTGCGGTATAATTTCCTCTGGCGTCTACAATCTCATTACCACCTCATTCACGGTAAGTTTACCTATCACGTACATATAAATTTACGTTGCATGCTGTTATTTATAAAGTAAAGGGTGGTATTTTTACAGTGCAGGGAGGTTTATACAGTAAACGTAAAAATAATTGTAAAATACCTATGTACACGAGTATGTCATATAAATTTATGCTTGCATGCTGTTATTTATAAAGTAAAGGGTGGTTTGTTAACAGTACAGGGAGGGCTTATACAGTTTATACAGTGTAAACGTAAAAATAAATTAAAATACCTATGTACATATAGGGTGATACTACTTCGCGAAATTCCCGTCTCATGCCGGGTCCCGGAACCGAACCTTCGTGATAATCGAAGGAACACTGTATATACAGTGATCCATCGCTGTACCACGATTCACCTATCGCGAATTCACTGTATCGCAAATTTTTTTTGGCCAAAATTTTTTTTTTTATTTTTATTTTTTTATATTTATTTATTTATATATTTATTTTTTTTTAAAGATTATTGTGACACCATATATATACAGTGATCCTTCGTTTATCGCGAAAGTTCAGTTCCGGGACCCGGCGCGAGACAGGAATTTTCGCGAAGTAGGATCACCCTATATGTACATAGATATTTTAATTTATTTTTACGTTTACACTGTATAAACTGTATAAACCCTCCCTGTACTGTTAACAACCCACCCTTTACTTCATAAATAACAGCATGCAAGCGTAAATTTATATGAAAGTGATAGATAAACTTACTGTGAATGAGGTGGTAATGACATGACATACTCATGTACATAGGTATTTTACAATTATTTTTACGTTTACTGTATAAACACTCCCTGCACTGTTAAAAAACCACCCTTTACTTTATAAATAACAGCATGCAATGTAAATTTATATGTACGTGATAGGTAAACTTACCGTGAATGAGGTGGTAATGAGTTTGTAGACGCCAGAGGAAATTATTCCGCAACCAATAACAGCTTTACGGCTGTTATTCATTGAGGCCAAAATAGCGGCCGACATCCGTAAACCTTTTTCCTTCTTTCAACATATATAAGAGTTTCACCCTATCTGTTATGGTTAACATCTTCCTTTGCCACTTAGGCTCACCACCAGAAGCCTTAGAAGATGAAGGATGCTTGGGAGGCCTTGCAAAGGTTAAAATACGCGAGTAAAAAAATCACAAGCAAAACATATTAATAAGCACAACATGAACGGCGCACACGTGAGTTAGACTGAACGAGTGAGGCGAGACAATGGAAGATGGTGGAAGAACCAAACTTCCATGAAAAAGCCAATCAGACCCCATGATACAGATCTCTCACTCTTTCAGCCAATAGCATTCCATGAACTATCTCAGGTGGGCGCGAGCCTTTGTCCGAAATGCTGATACCGGTATCGTATTTTACATGGTGCAATACTGTTAGTATTTATGTTTTTTACTATTTTTTACTGTTTTATTATTCTTAGGCTAAGAAATATGTTTTTTTATCAATAAAATCATGAAACTACTGGAAATGACCAGATCAGAGGTACAGTGAAGGTGGTGGAGGCGTCGGCGAAAGCGCAGGAGAGGAGATTACGGTGGTTCGGTCATGTGAAGAGGAGAGAAGAAGACTACATGGGTGTGAGAGTGATGGAGATGGACGTGGAGGGCAGACGTAGACGAGGAAGACCTAAACTACGGTGGAAGGACCGACTGAAGGAGGATCTCAGAGAGAGACAGCTGGAGGAGGAGCAAGTGATGGACCGGAACCAGTGGAGACGACTAGTGAAGAGTTGCGACCCCATATGAAAATGGGAACGCAAATAGAGGAAGAAGAAGAAGATGCTAGCTCACGTAGGTGCGACCCCAATACATTGTACGCTATCGGACAGTATTTCACATGATGCAATACTGTGAGTTATATATCTAAATTTATGTTTTTTACTATTTTTTACTGTTTTATTACTCTTAGGCTAGGAAATACTTGTTTTATCAATAAAATAATGAAAATTTCAATATGTACTAGCTCACGTAGGTGCGACCCTTTTCGTTTTCCGAAACGCTGATACTAGTATCGTATTTTACATGGTGCAATACTGTTAGTATTTATGTTTTTAACTATGTTTTACTGTTTTATTATTCTTAGGCTAAGAAATGCGTTTTTTTTATCAATAAAATCATGAAACTACTGGAAATTTTAATATATACTAGCTCACGTACGTGTGACCCTTTGGGTTTTCCGAAACGCTGATACCGGTATCGTACTTTCTATGGTGCAGAGTTACATGTTCAAATTTATGTTTTTTTACTATTTTTTACTGTTTTTATTATTCGTAGGCTGGGAAATAAATTTTTTTATCTATTAAATAATGAAAATTTTTTTTTTAATAAAAGAATGAAAATACTAAATTTATTTTTTTTTTTTAATATTTTAATATTTTTGTATATATACAAAAAAAAAAAAAAAAAAATTTTGCCAAAAAAATTGCGATACAGTGAATTCGCGAGGGAAAAAATGCGATAGAGTGAAGGATCACTGTATATATATATATATATATATATATATATATATATATATATATATATATATATATATATATATATATATATATATATATATATATATATATATATATACAGTAATCCCTCGCTATTTTGCTGTTCACCTATCGCGAATTCAGTGCATTGGGGATTAAAAAAAAAAAAATAATGAAAAAGATTATTGTGACACTAGGACGGGCCAAAAAATGATCAAATAAAACAGCCTTTATACACGCTGTAATGAGAAACAGAGATGGGGAGTGTAATGACCTGTCAGATGTGAAGGGTTAAAAAGATGTGTAATGAATATCCAGTTCTTTGCTGGGTTTTAATATACCTCTGCATTACTTTCATGATGTCTATTCCAATAAGTCTCCTTAGATATTATTATTATTATTATTATTATTATTATTATTATTATTATTATTATTATTATTATTGGAGACAATACTTTTCCTTTGATGATGATTGTGGAGATTATTATTATTATTATTATTATTATTATTATTATTATTATTATTATTATTATTATTATTATTATTATTATTATTATTATTATTATTACTGCTCATCATGGTTTGTACATCTGTTGGTTTATTTACTTTAATAACTGTGTACAGTGCCCCTCCCTAGTTGGCTGGGACAAAGAGAGTGTGGGGGTTTGGGTAGAATAGAAATGGAGAGAGAGAGAGAGAGAGAGAGAGAGAGAGAGAGAGAGAGAGAGAGATTATATTTTATTTTATTTTATTTTATTAATTTATTGTGCCAAGGCGTCAGACATTACATGAATTCATACAAATAATGCTTCAAATGGATACAAAACCAAGAATAGAACATAGTTTACAGGGAGGTGTACACATTGATAAAACAATGCTGCATACTAACACACAACTCACAGTATGGCAGCACAGAGTACATTATATACAAAAGTAAAGCTCAGAGAAACACAGAATACACAAACAGAATTATATAGCAACATACAGAAAATATATGTATAATTCAATATAATTAATGGCATCAAAGTGAGGATAACGAGCAAGAATAACATCAAGGTTGTCATCATTAAGTAAAAATGAGCAGATCTGTATTAAGTTCTGACCTCGTGGTAAAACATCTCTCACTGTGGGGCACTGAAGACAATAGTGGTCAAGAGTGTTAGCATTAGGACGGTCGCATAATTTACAGGAGGTGTACTGTGGCATATCTAGAGTCTGGGAGAGAGAGAGAGAGAGAGACATCTTTAATTAACTCTTATTCATTCAACCAAAACTACATTATTTATTGTAAAAATAATGGTTTAATTACAAATTCGTAATAATCCACAATTATCATCAAAGGAAAATTATTGTTGTCAATAATAATAATAATAATGATAATAATAATAATAATAATAATAATAATAATAATAGTAATAATAATAATAATAATAATAATAATAATAATAATAATAATAATAAGATCTAAGGAGAATTTTTGGAATAAACATCATGAAAGTAATGCAGAGGTACTGTACTTTAACACCCAGTAGAGAACTGGATATTCATTACACATCTTTTATAATCCCTTCACATCTGACAGGTCATTACACTCTCCATCTGTTTCTCTTTACAGCCTGATAAAGACTGTTTTATTTTATAATTTTTTTGGCCCATCCTGATGCCATAGTCATAAAAAAAAAAATTCACCTATCGCGGCCAGTCCTGGAACCGGACCCCCACGATAAACGAGGGGTTACTATATATATATATATATATATATATATATATATATATATATATATATATATATATATATATATATATAGAGAGAGAGAGAGAGAGAGAGAGAGAGAGAGAGAGAGAGAGAGAGAGAGAGAGAGAGAGTATAGCAGTGATTCCCAACCTTTTTACCTTGGAGGAACCCTTGTAATGAATATTCATATTCCAAGGAACACCTATATATAGTATCCTAATGTATATATATTATTTTTTTTTTAGAAAAGTTCTCGAGCAATATAGATCATATGAAATTACAATTATATCACATGAGAGTTCGCTCTTATAAGTCAATGATATTTTATTTATTTATTTTTTTTAAGAGTGTGACACCGGGACAGGCAGAAACTGCCCTCATCAACAAAGGCCCGGGCACGAGAAAATACCAAGACGAAGGAAAAGAAAAAGGTTAAGGGCAAGGCAGAGATGAGGTAATGTCACATAAAGGAAAACGACAGACAGAAAAAACAGTCAAAGTAAAGAGGACCCAGAGATATGGAGGACTAGGCTCTGAGATGATGATAGATCTGCTTTTTGAAGGATGAAAGGTCATAAGAATTAGGAAAGACAGAAGGAGGAAGAGAGTTCCAGAGTCTGGAGGTAGATGGGAAGAAGCAGTCGCTGCACCGACCAATCCGCGAGCTACAAATCTCCACACAGTACCTGTGAGATGAGGCCGCTTGGCAAGGGTTACGCAGCCTCGGCAGTGGAGGAGGGATGCAACTCGCCAACTCATCAGAGCAGCGATGGAAGTAGTAGCGATAGAAAAGCGAAAGGGAAGATACCTTACGGCGAAGAGAGAGATGTGTAATGATTATGCCAGAATATTCAGTGTAGATGTAGGCATGAGGAAAGAACCGTCCTGAAGGAAGACTCAACCTGGAACTGTCTGGACCAGTCCTAGTTGCATCCTAATACCTTCAGTCGTAGTCTTTCAACGGACTTATTGCCATTTTGTAATAGCCCATACTTATTTTACTGTTTCTTGCGAAACCCCGGTTGGAAATCACTGGTTTATAGTGTCAGATATTAGTGACTTAAGATTATCGATGATGCTAAGTTTCTACATTAGTTTTGAATTCATGTATATAATAATGGTAAAATATTAAAGGGTTTTGGAACCATATCTCTCCATTAAAATTACATGTGTTTTTTTGTAGTGTAATGTATCTAATGGAGCTACCATACTGTAATTATAATTCTCCTCAGAATGTAAACATGCCTACAACTTACCATATCTTAATCATGATTCTCCACTGGAATTAAGTTTAACAACTATAGTGACCATACTTACCAATCAAACGGCATAATATTTATATCATTTACCTGTTCTGGAAAACTCGAAATTTGCTGATTTATCTCGTCAAACCATTTTGCAATAGAACAAGGGGTTGCTTATGTACATTAGCTTATTGTGTCTTAGTTTAAAGTACCTTTTAAATGATTAAAATAAAATTTCTTTGATATGGATTTATGATATAGTTAAATGCAGTATATCAGTGTCTGTTATGCCATTGCGAATGGGGACCTCAGTAGCCCAGCGGTCTGAGAGTTCAACTTGGGAAGTCACAAAAACCCGTGTTCGAGGCTATTGCGAGTCACTACGAATGGCACAACCTTGCTTACTCAGCTTCAGCCTGTCATTGTCCACCCCCATTCGATTGGGGATTAATAATGGCCCATAAAGCCGAAGGAGTATTATGCCATTATGATTAATATACAGTATTGGCATTCCTATAGAGGGATTATCGAGTGAATGTTCACTAAGTGCCATTGTAATGCAGTATTGTATATTTTGATTATGGCTGTCAATGTAAAGCTTTGAATTTGTCTTTCACTTAACTTTTCTTTCTATGTATTATTTTATTTGTTTATTTTGCATGTTTATTTGTTACATATGTATATTTATTCATTTTATACAGCACTACATAAATTATGATGCCAGTTCCTTATTCATTGTCAAATCGTTACATACCTTCTGGGGGAGTGGTCAGTTTTCCATGATAGAGTGACACATACACAAAATCAGACATTTTTTTACCTATAATAATATCCTAATGAATTTCTTATCTGTGATAATTACTTCTTCTTATGGTTGACATGATAATTAATATTTTAATGAATAAGTAAAAGTTAGTTGAGTAGGAAAATGGTCTTTTGTAAAATGATAAAAAAAAAAGCAGTAATAAATAAATGATTAGCAATTAATATTAATGTCAAACATATGAAAATTCCTTAGGAAATGGAAGGCATTCGGTTCATAAGTTTCCTTACTATCTTTCTCAGTTGGAATTCCCATTATGCTATTATCCTTCAAAAGCTGTTTTCCTTTCAATAAATTGTTAGTAATCCTTGTACTTTGTAATTTCAAATGCAGTTAGGTGTAGTTTCGTCTCTCTGCTTTAAGTCACACTTACAGCAATAGCCTTAAAAGGCTTTGAGTCTTTTGATAAAATTTATGCAACCCTTAATAGTTGATATTGACATATTTACTTCAGGTTGTTGTTTCTTTCTCTGAATCCCCAGCATAATATTAAACATAAATGGCGTATTTAAGTGTTTTCATATGATTCTTAATGCAATGAAAATATAATTTGATTCCTTAAGATAACTGAAAACACGTCTTACTCTATCCTTTCAAGATCTCACTGACTTTTTTTTTCTTATTATATGTTTAGATTCTGGTATGAAGTGAATATAAAAATAATAATAAATGGTCTCTTCATGTATATGTTATTTCTTTTAAAGCAATTAGGTACTGTTCTTATTGTTTTCATATTAGTAAAAATGTAAATGTTTGATTAGTAATGTGTAATATCTGTAATAAAAACTCATATTTACAGTGTGGTTTTCATTTAAAATTTTAGTCTCTGATCGGAACTCATTATTTCATAATGTGATGAATTTTACAATATTATTTTTTCTTTAACGTTTCTTTTAGACAAACATAGCTAACTAGTATATCATCATTTTATCTTATGTTGTGATATTGTTTGCTTATTTCAACGAAGAAAAGTTTACTCCTGTATCAATGTAGTGTATATTAATCAGAATTTTAGACAGTAGCTGTTAAAAATGTACTAAAATATTTTGAAATATTCTGCTTAATAGAGTCGCATCAAATCAGAGAGCTTTGCCTTAGAGCTTCGTTCTCCCAGCATGGTGTCTTTTGAGGCATCTGCAGAGAGCTATGAAGTATGGAGTCACCTGGGTTCAGTGTGTGGTGGTATGGGAGCTGTATGGGTAGCCAGGCATAAACCGTCCAACAGTCAGCTAGCCATTAAAATATACGATTTGGACAAATGTGGAGTTGAATTTGAACTCATTGAGGTAAGTCTTGCATTGGCCATTTAAAATATGAAGTTACATTATTGACTTGAAAAGCAAAATATGATTTTTTTAAAATTTCAGATCAAGATAATTTACTTCTCCAAGATTAATCCTAGTCCAAGGAGGAGTAGCTAAATCATAGTGTGCAGTTTTCATAATATATATATATATATATATATATATATATATATATATATATATATATATATATATATATATATATATATATATATATATATATATATATATATATATATATATATATATATATATATATATATATATATATATATATATATATATATATATATATATATATATATATATATATATATATATATATATATATATATATATATATATATATATATATATATATATATATATATATATATATATATATAAACTGTTAGCATACAGTACTAAATAGTAAGGAAGCCCATCAGTGAAACAAAACTTATAAAACAATGCTATATTTCGGATCCTAACTGGACCCCTAAAGAGAATAATTTCAACAAAATCCTCCTTCCTTTTCACCAAAAGCTAGGCGTCATAAATGATACATTAGGTAAACAGTCCCCATTCACTTTGAACTATCCCGCCACTTTAAGAAAAGAATTAGTTAACGCTAGCCAAATCAAAAAAGAAGTTAATGAAGGAGTATACCAAATATGTTGTAATGATTGCAATAGAGTGTACATAGGACAAACAGGCCACTCTCTATCCCAGAGAGTCTTAGAACACAAGAGAGCAGTAAGGTATAATAAAAAAAATTCGGCTTTTTTTTTTTTTTTTATACCCACATCAATGAACACAATGATCGGATTGATTGGAGTGGTGCCACTATGCTATTTAAAAGTACCTGTCAATTCAAACGGAAAATTGTGGAATCTTCCCTCATTGAAATGAAGGACAATTTCAATCTATCTAGGGGGCAATGGACCCCTGACATAATTGATAAAGCCCTCCTGAAGCGCTGCCTCAACGAAGTTATCCCTCAAGATAAACCCACAACCAGATTGTAGTCGGTATTGTGTATTTTGGTTGTGTTAGTATTTATATATGTATATCATTATGTATGCTCTTGTATATGGAGATGTGTGTACAGATGTTGTTATATGTATATATCTATATGTGCATATTTATTAATGCATTTTTAATTATAAAATGTTTTTGGGGTTATCTTCTTTTAGATCTTTTATCATTTTAAGGATTAAGATTTTCCTTTGTTAATGATTTAATGATCTGGGCAGCTTCTTTGCTGAGGATAATTCGTTTGGATTAGTCCTGTCCTGTTATCATAAAAATTTTTAATCCCTCAAGTCTCATGAGTCCTTTTGTTTACATTTCCTCCACCTTTGTTATTTTTTCTCAGTTGTGCTTGAGAAGGTATCCAGTTAGGATCCGCAATTTAGCATTGTTTTATAAGTTTTGTTTCACTGATGGGCTTCCTTACCATATATATATATATATATATATATATATATATATATATATATATATATATATATATATATATATATATATATATATATATATACTATCTATCTATCTATCTATCTATCTATACTATACTATCTATCTATCTATCTATCTATCTATCTATCTATCTATCTATCTATCTATCTATCTATCTATCTATCTATCTATCTATCTATCTATATATATATATATATATATATATATATATATATATATATATATATATATATATATATATATATATATATATATATACCTGTAGTCGAGGAATTAATGCATTCCTTAAACCCATTCGTGAGTCAAAATGTTCGTAACTAGAAAAAATTTTTCCCATTGAAATGAATATTATTACAATTAATCCTTTCCTCAACCCCAGAAATATACCTTTTTAATATTTTTTATGGGTTCATATGCAAAAAAATTTTATAGATGAATGAAAGAAAACCTTAATTATAGAAAAATACTGTACAGTATATTCTACTGTTCCAAAGTAAAACATGGTACAGTATACACCTTTGTGGTTGATAGTTGCTGGCACACGTGGTTGATGGTGGAGAAGGAGGAGGACTAATCCTTCAACGGAGAGTCCCCTTCCATAAAAATGTCGTGCAACTGTTCAGGTACAGGCTGTATTTCAGTTGTACTCTCTCTCCATGTACTTTTGAAAGGTGGTTCTCTGGCTGATATTGGCACAAGAAAACGATCCAGAGAAATTTGTCTCTTTCTTTGTTGATAATTTTCTTCTGGATTGAGACATGATCTCTGCTCTGATGTTCACAGTTTTGTCCGGGTGATGACACTCAGTGGAAACCGGCACATCATTCCACTTAATAATAATTTCTGTAAACTTTTCAATTGAAACCTTTACCCTTTCATCCCCCTCCTCCACTGATTGCTCCTCTTGGATAGTCTTCATTTGTTCATATTACAACTCGATCAATTCTTGAGTGGTGAGTTTTTGTTTGTGGTCTTTCACCAACTCCTCCACATCCTCCTCGTTGACCTCCAAGCCCAAACTTTTGCCCTTGGCCACAATCTCATTCACTATATTGACAACTGTCTCCTGCTTGAAACCCTTGAAGTCTCTATCAGCCACACCACCTGGCCAAAGTTTCCTCCAGTTTCCTCCAGGCAGACTGCAACATGCGGTAAGAGACCTCCTTCCATGCCTTGTTAATGTAGCTTATGCAGTGGAGGATATTGAAGTGGTCTTTCCAGAATTCATGCAGGGCCAAATCTGCATTGTTGGTGACCTGGAAACACCTGGAAAAAAGACCTTTTGTATACAATTTCTTAAAATTAGAATTGACTTGCTGGTCCATGGGCTGAAGGAGAGGAGTGGTGTTTGGAGGCAGATGAGTGTCATCCAAATGGGGAGGGTGACCAGGGGCACTGTCCAGGAATAGCAACACCTTAAAAGGCAGACCCGTGGAAGCACAGTACCTCTCCACTTCAGGCACAAAATGGTTACCCATTCCTCTGAAGGGTTATCCAAGCCTTCTTGTTCAACTTCCAGATGACTGGCAGTTGATCCTTCTAAATGCCCTTGAGTGCCTTTGGATTTTCTGCCAAGTTAACCAACAAGGGCTTCAGCTTGCAGTCTCTAGCAGCATTAGCCCCCGAAAGAAAAGTCAGTCTCTCCTTGCTGACTTTATGGCCTGGTGCTGTCCTCTCCTTGGCGATGTACGTATGATTAGGCATCTGCTTTCAGAAAATGCCAGACTAATCCGCGTTAAATACTTGTTCGTCTCGGTAACCCCCCTCCCTAATTATTTTTGCTAACACTGGGAAACCCTTTTGCTTCTTCATCATCTCCACTAGCAACTTCACTTTACACCTTATTGTTATGCAAATGAGCACAATTTTAAAATGATTAAACCAACCCCTACTGGCCACAACTTTTCACCTCCGCTCCCCTCCCCCTTTTCTCTATTCAAGTCTTCTGGCAATATTTTAGCCTTGTATTACCATGAGCTGTACTGGGATATGTCATTCATACTGGTCATCAAGCCAAAGCACTCACAATCTCTCCATCTCGATCATAAGGCAACTATGCTGCTTAGTAATCACAGTGGACATCATAGGAGTAGAACTTTTCACATGTTCACGGATGTGATCATTATCTATAATGATTGTTGCCACGGGCGTATGGGTTAATCCGAGTGCGTGGCCAATGTTCGTAGTAGTTACTCCCCTTTCCAAGCGATTTACTATTTCTACTTTTATTTCCATGGTGATGGCTTTTCCTTCTTGGTAGCACCACCATCAGAGCTATCACAAATATGTTTGTGAGACATAATAATGTCAATCACGAGCGAACACGACCAAAACCAATGAGAAAGCAAATGAACACGAGGCACAATATGACTGGCGAGAGCAAACTGAGCAGTGGTTTTTCTTTTTCTAATTCTGCATGACGCCGTATTCTTTTGCAATGCTCAGCCAATTATTTCGTATAAAATTGTATTTATGGCTATTTTAAATTCAATATTACCAATGACTTAAACAAATAAATGAATAAAGCCATTAATTTGATATACCCTGTATATGAATACAGATGTGCTGCTAGCTGTGTATTCATCTGCCATGCTCATAAAATGTTCAGATCGCAAGGTTTGAATTTATCACACCAGTCAGGTAGGTTTAAAAATTTATTTATTAATAATTTATTAATTATTTATCGGCTTCTGATGTAACTGCAGAATGACGTATAGCTGGGACCCCCTTTATTTATATATATATATATATATATATATATATATATATATATATATATATATATATATATATATATATATATATATATATATATATATATATATATATATATATATATATATATATATATATATATATATATATATATATATATATATATATATATATATATATATATATATATATATATATATATATATATATATATATATATATATATATATATATATATATATATATATATATATATATATATATATATATATATATATATATATATATACAGTGATCCTTTGCTCTATCGCGATTCTTGTCTCGCGAATTCACTGTATCGCATTTTTATTTGGCAATTTTTTTTTTTGTGGGTACATGCAAAAATATTAAAATATTAAAAAAATACAAATATTCAGTATTTTCATTTTTTTTATTGAAAAAAATATTTAATTATTTTATTGATAAAAAAATTTATTTCCCAGCCTATGAATAATAAAACAGTAAGAAATAGTAAAAAAACATAAATTTGAACATGTAACTCTGCACCATAAAAAGTACGATACCGGTATCAGTGTTTCGGAAAACGCAAAGGGTCGCACCTACGTGAGCTAGCATATATTAAAATTTCCTGTAGTTTCTTTTTTATTGATAAAAAAACTTATTTCTTAGCCTAAGAATAATAAAACAGTAAAAAATAGTAAAAAAACATAAATAATAACAGTATTGCACCACGTAAAATACGATACTGGTGTCAGCGTTTTGGAAAACGAAAAGGGTCGCACCTACGTGAGCTAGTACATATTGAAATTTTCATTATTTTATTGATAAAAAAGTATTTCCTAGCCTAAGAATAATAAAACAGTAAGAAATAGTAAAAAACATAAATTTAAACATATAACTCACAGTATTGCACCATGTGAAATAGTGTACGATAGCGTACACTGTATTGGTGTCTTGGAAAACGCAAAGGCTCGCACCTACGTGAGATAGTTCATGGAATGCTATTAGCTGAAAGAGTGGGAGACGACGAATCACAGAATTGTTTTTCTGTATGTTCTGTATCATGGGGTCTGATTGGCGTTTTCATTAAAGTTTGCTTCTCCCACCATCTTCCATTGTCTCGCCTCACTCGTTCAGTCTAACTCACGTGTGCGCCGTTCATGTTGTGCTTATTAATACGTTTTGCTTGTGATTTTTTTACTCGCGTATTTTAACCTTTGCAATGCCTCCCAAGCATCCTTCATCTTCTAAGGCTTCTGGTAGTGAGCCTAAGTGGCAAAGGAGGATGTTAACCATAACAGATAAGGTGAAACTCTTAGATATGCTGAAAGAAGGAAAAAGGTTTACGGATGTCGGCTCGCTATTTTGGCCTCAATGAATCTACTGTTCGCTACATCAAAAAGGACGAGGCAAATATCAGGAAAACAGCGACTATTTCTTTTAATAAATCAGCGAAGAGGGTCGTAACAGCCCTCAATAAGATAATAGTGAGGATGGAAGCTGCTTTGGCCCTGTGGATTGCTGATTGCAGAAAGAAAAACATCAGCTTAGACAGCAATATCATACAAACAAAGGCGAAGAAGCTGTACGAGACATTCGCTACAAACGAACCCGTTGACGACAGTGGCGACCATGGAGGGGAGGAGGGGAGAGCAGATATCGACGACCCACAACCAGGACCCTCCTGCGATTCTCCACTGAGGATACAATCGTTCTTGGCAAGCAAGAGATGGTTTGCCAAATTTAAAAAACACTATGGCCTAAAAAGCGTTTCGGTTTATGGAGAAGCTGCCGCAGAAGATTACGTGAACAACGACTTCAAGAAAATTATCGCCGAAGGGGAATATGCTCCTGAGCAAGTCTTCAACATGGATGAGACTGGGCTATTTTGGAAGAGAATGCCATCTCGCACTTTTCTCTTCAAGGAAGAAGCTAAAGCCCCGGGATTTAAAGCGCACAAAGATCGCGTTACCCTCATCATGTGCGGGAATGCTGCGGGCTTCATGTTAAAGCCTGGGCTTATCTATAAGTCAAAGAACCCTAGGGCTTTGAAGAATAAAAACAAGAATCTGCTGCCTGTGTTTTGGATGCATAAGCCTAAGGCCTGGATCACGAAAAGCCTCACATCGGACTGGTTTCACCAATGCTTTATCCCTCAGGTCAAACTTTATCTTGCGGAAAAAGGCCTTGAATTTAAAGTCCTTCTTTTGATGGATAATGCTGGTGGCCACTCAACTAACCTCGAATATGACGGTGTTCAAGTAGAGTTCCTGCCACTGAATACGACGTCACTGATTCAGCCTATGGATCAAGGTGTTATTCGTGCGTTCAAGGCCCTCTACACACGAAATGCCCTAGCAAACCTGGTTGAATCCATGGATTCTGACAAAGAATTCTCAATGAAGACGTACTGGCGTAATTACATGATTGCCACAGGCCTTCAAAATATTCAGAATGCAATCAAAGAGATGAAGCCGGCCACAATCAATGCCACCTGGAAGAGATTGTGGCCCGGAGTCATCCACGACTACAAGGGATTTGCTCCTGACGAAGTCCATACCTCGGCAGTTGCGAAAGCTGTGAAGTTGGCTGCAGTGCTAGGAGGAGAAGGCATTAAAGATATGACTCCTGAAGATGTGAATGAACTGATTGACTGCCACTCGCAGCCTTTGAGTGATGAGGACTTGGAAGAAATGACAAAATCAGCGAGCAAAGAAGAGGGAGAAGAACTTCTGGAAACGCACGAAGAAATTGAAGAACCTGGCCTTACACTCGAATGTTTGGCAGCCATGTATGAATATGTGAAAGCAGTCCAACAACTCTCGCAGGTACATGACGAAAATATGGTTCGTTCGGTGACCTTCTGTAATCTCGACGATGCCATGATTCCTTACCAGACCATCATCCAACAAGAGAAGAAACAGCGACAGCAACTCCCCATTACCATGTTCTTCTCCCCCAAAAAGCAGCCGTAAAGCTGTTATTGGCTGCGGAATAATTTCGTCTTTGAGTCTACAAACGTCATTACCACCTCATTCATGGTAAGTTTACCTATCACGTACATATAACTTTACGTTGCATGCTGTTATTTATAAAGTAATGGGTGGTTTTTAACAGTGCAGGGAGGGTTTATACAGTAAACGTAAAAATAATTGTAAAATACCTATATACATGAGTATGTCATGTCATTACCACCTCATTCACAGTAAGTTTATCTATCACTTTCATATAAATTTATGCTTGCATGCTGTTATTTATGAAGTAAAGGGTGGTTTGTTAACAGTACAGGTAGGGTTTATACAGTTTATACAGTGTAAACGTAAAAATAAATTAAAATATCTATGTACATATAGGGTGATCCTACTTCATGAAAATTCCTCTATCGTGCCGGGTCCCGGAACCTAAACTTCGCGATAAACGAAGGATCACTATATATATATATATATATATATATATATATATATATATATATATATATATATATATATATATATATATATATATATATATATATATATATATATATATATATATATGTGTGTGTGTGTGTGTGTGTGCTTGATTCTATTTCACGAGAAGTACGTGAATATTTTGAATATGTGAATGGATGTGGCTACGTAAGGAAATTGAAAGAAATTTTGAAATCCTTAGTACTTTCAAGTTTATTACTTATATTCAGAGGATACTGAGTTGTGCAAGCAACCCATCATCAAAAGTAGAGTCAAAAGACCTTACTGCCATATGTTATATTAGGTTATTGGGGTGTGAATACCAAGTGAATAAGGTATGGTCAATGGTAGGAGGAAACAGGAACATATTACATTGCTGAAAATAGTAGAAGCAATGAACAAAGCACAGTAGATTTAATAATAATAATAATAATAATAATAATATTAATAATAATAAAGATTATAATAATAATAATAATAAAATAATAATAATAATAATAATAATAATAATAATAATAATAATAATAATAATAGTAATAATAATAATGATAATAGTAGTAGCTATAATAATATCACTAGAATATTATTATTATTATTATTATTATTATTATTATTATTATTATTATTATTAAATTTAGTGTTTTGTTCATTGTTACTTCTATTTTCAGCCATGTAATGTGTTCCCATTTCCTCCTTCCATTGACTGTACCTTATTTACTCGGTATCCACACCCCAGTAAACTAATATAATATATGGCAGTATGGTCTTTTGACTCCATTTCTGATGATTGGTTGCTAAATCCCTTTTTGTCTCTTGTGTTCTGTATGTATATATATCACCTCATTAGTTTGTACAATTCAGATTCCTTTGTATATAAATAATAAACTTGAAAGTACTAAGGATCTCAAAAATTTCTTTCAATTTCCATACATAGCCATAGCCATTCATATCTACTATATATATATATATATATATATATATATATATATATATATATATATATATATATATATATATATATATATATATATATATATATATATATATATATATATATATATATATATATATATATATATATATATATATATATATATATATATATATATATATATATATATATATATATATATATATATATATATATATATATATATATATATATATATATATATATATATATATATATATATATATATATATATATATATATATATATATATATATATATATATATATATATATATATATATATATATATATATATATATATATATATATATATATATATATATATATATATATATATATATATATATATATATATATATATATATATATATATATATATATATATATATATATATATATATATATATATATATATATATATATATATATATATACAGTGTTGCCTCACTTATCGCGATAGTTCGGTTCCGGGACCCGGCGCGAACCAGGAAATCCGCGAAGTAGGATCTGCCTATATGTACATAGATATTTTAATATATTTTTACTTTTACACTGTATAAACCCTCTCTGCACTGTTAAAAAAAACACCCTTTACATTATAAATAACAGCAAGCAACGTAAATTTTTATGAAAGTGATAGATAAAATTACGGTGAATGAGGTGATAATGACGTGACATACATACTCATTTACAATTATTTTTTCGTTTACGTACTGTATAAACCCTCCCTGCACTGTTAAAAAAACACCTTATGCATTATAAATAACAGCAAGCAACGTAAATTTTTATGAAAGTGATAGATAAAATTACGGTGAATGAGGTGATGATGACGTGACATACATACTCATTTACAATTATTTTTTCGTTTACGTACTGTATAGACCCTCCCTGCACTGTTAAAAAAACACCCTTTACATTATAAATAACAGCAATCAACGTAAATTTTTATGAAAGTGATAGATAAATTTACGGTGAATGAGGTGATAATGACATGACATACATACTCATTTACAATTATTTTTTCGTTTACGTACTGTATAAACCCTCCCTGCACTGTTAAAAAAACACCCTATACATTATAAATAACAGCAAGCAACGTAAATATTTATGAAAGTGATAGATAAAATTACGGTGAATGAGGTGATAATGACGTGATATACATACTCATTTACAATTATTTTTTCGTTTACGTACTGTATAAACCCTCCCTGCACTGTTAAAAAGACACCCTATACATTATATATAACAGCAAGCAACGTAAATTTTTATGAAAGTGATAGATAAAATTACGATGAATGAGGTGATGATGATGTGACACTCATACTCATTTACAATTTTTTTTTCATTTACGAACTGTATAAACCCTTCCTGCACTGTTAAAAAAACACCCTTTACATTATAAATAACAGCATGCAACGTAAATTTCAATAAAAAAATGAAAATACTGAAATTTTTTTTTTCAATATTTTAATATTTTTGCGTATACCCATAAAATAAAATAATCATTTATCCAAAAAAAGACCGCGATAGAGTGAGAACGCGAACCAAGAAGCGCGAATAACCGGGGTAACACTGTATATATATATATATATATATATATATATATATATATATATATATATATATATATATATATATATATATATATATATATATATATATATATATATATATATATATCTATATATATATATATATATATATATATATACACAGTGTTGCCTCACTTATCGCGGTAGTTCGGTTCCGGGATCCGGCGCGAACCAGGAAATCCGCGAAGTAGGATCAGCCTATATGTACATAGATATTTTAATATATTTTTACGTTTACACTGTATAAACTGTCCCTGTACTGTTAACATACCACCCTTTACTTCATAGATAACAGCATGCAAGCGTAAATTTATATGAAAGTGATAGGAAAACTTACCGTGAATGTGATGATGACGTGACATACATACTCATTTACAATTATTTTTTCGTTTACGTACTGTATAAACCCTCCCTGCACTGTTAAAAAAACACCCTTTACATTATAAATAACAGCAAGCAACGTAAATTTTTATGAAAGTGATAGAAAAAATTACGGTGAATGAGGTGATGATGACTTGTCATACATACTCATTTACAATTATTTTTTCGTTTACATACTGTATAAACCCTCCCTGCACTGTTAAAAAAACACCCTTTACATTATAAATAACAGCAAGCAACGTAAATTTTTATGAAAGTAATAGGAAAACTTACCGTGAATGTGATGATGATGACGTGACATACATACTCATTGTGAAGAAAGTAAAAAACGAGAACAATGGTAGAGAACTTCAGGAGGATCTAAATAATCTGCATGAGTGGTCAGAAAAGTGACTAATGAAATTCAATACTTCAAAATGTAAGGTAATGAGAATGGGTACAAGTGCAAGAAGGCCCAAGCTTGACTACTCGGTGGCTGGAGTACAACTTCAAGAGAGAGAAAATGAGAGAGATCTAGGAGTAAACATACTGGCAGATTCGTCTCCAGAAATACATATAAATGGCATAGTAAGGGCAGCATATGCATTCTTATCAAATGTAAGGGTAGCCTTCAGGCACATGGACAAGGAAATGTTCAGAAATATTTATGTAACCTATGTGAGGCCAAAACTCGAATATGCAGCTCCCTTTTGGAATCTGCACTTGAAAAAGGACATAGCTAAGCTTGAAAAAGTTCAAAGACATGCCACGAAACTGGTGCCAGAAATACGCAATCTCAGTTATGATGAGAGGCTGAGGGAATTAGACTTACCATCACTCGAAGCTAGAAGAGTGAGGGGGGATATGGTGACAGTCTTTAAATTCCTTCATGGTTATGATAGAGTGGATAGGGATCGATATTTTGATATGGCTGGCTCTAGAACTAGAGGTCATAGTTTGAAGCTTCGTAAGAAAACTTCTTCGCAGGATGTAAGGAAATACTTTTTCAGTGTAAGAGTAGTTGATAATTGGAATTGGCTAAGCGAGGAGGTAGTTAATGCTATCTCAGTCCATAGTTTTAAGGACAGGTATGATAAGTATCACTAAGTATAAAATGGAACCGATGAGGAGACGGGAAGATACGAGCTTTGGGCTCTTTCCCGTAAACACAATTAGGTAATCAATTAGGTAATCACAATTATTTTTTCGTTTACGTACTGCATAAACTCTCCCTGCACTGTTAAAAAAACACCCTTTACATTATAAATAACAGCAAGCAACGTAAATTTTTATGAAATTGATAGATAAAATTACGGTGAATGAGGTGATGATGACGTGACATACATACTCATTTCCAATTATTTTTTCGTTTACGTACTGTATAAACCCTCCCTGAACTGTTAAAAAAACACCCTTTAAATTATAAATAACAGCAGGCAACGTAAATTTTTATGAAAGTGATAGATAAAATTACGGTGAATGAGGTGATGATGACGTGACACACTCTCATTTACAATTATTTTTTCGTTTGCGAACTGTATAAACCCTCCCTGCACAGTTAAAAAAACACCCTTTACATTATAAATAACAGCACGCAACGTAAATTTTTATGAAAGTGATAGATAAAATTACGGTGAATGAGGTGATGATGACGTGACACATACTCATTTACAATTATTTTTCGTTTACGAACTGTATAGACCCTCCCTGAACTGTTAAAAAAACACCCTTTACATTATAAATAACAGCAAGCAACGTAAATTTTTATGAAAGTGATAGATAAAATTACTGTGAATAAGGTGATGATGACGTGACACACATACTCATTTACAATTATTTTTTCGTTTACGAACTGTATAAACCCTCCCTGCACTGTTAAAAAAAACACCCTTTGCATTATAAATAACAGCACGCAACGTAAATTTTTATGAAAGTGATAGATAAAATTACGGTGAATGAGGTGATGATGACGTGACACACATACTCATTTACAATTATTTTTTCATTTACGAACTGTATAAACCCTCCCTGCACTGTTAAAAAAACACCCTTTACATTATAAATAACAGCACGCAACGTAAATTTTTATGAAATTGATAGATAAAATTACGATGAATTAGGTGATGATGACGTGACACATACTCATTTACAATTATTTTTTCGTTTACAAACTGTATAAACTCTCCCTGCACTGTTAAAAAAACACCCATTACATTATAAATAACAGCAAGCAACGTAAATTTACATTTCCAATAAAAAAAATGAAAATGCTGAAAATTTTTTTTTTCAATATTTTAATATTTTTGCGTATACCCATAAAATAAAATAATAATTTATCCAAAAAAAAAACCGCGATAGAGTGAGAACGCGAACCAAGAAACGCGAATAACCGGGGTAACACTGTATATATATATATATATATATATATATATATATATATATATATATATATATATATATATATATATATATATATATATATATATATATATATATATATATATATATATACAGTAATCCCTCGCTATATCGCAGTTCACCTATCGTGGATTCACGTATCGCAGATTTTTTTGGGAAAAAAAAAAAATGTGT
>JAXCGZ010015357.1:20000-42500 GCA_037179515.1 Halocaridina rubra | reverse complement strand
GAAACTGTGTCTTGGAGGCATTGAATTTAACTAAATTTTGAGTGCCCCATTCAGATACTCTCTGCAAATCGGAGTTAAGAGTAGAAGAAAGAGTGATACGAGATTGATTACGAGTAACAGATGAAGGTTGTGAAGAAAAGGCAGTGGAAAAATGAAGGGTAGAATCATCGGCAAAGGCATGAAGAAAAGAGGAAGATGGGGACTGTAGAAGATCATTGATGAAGAGAAGGAAGAGAGTAGGTGAAAGAACAGAGCCCTGTGGAACACCACTGGACACAGAGAAAGGGCTAGATGTCGCGCCATCAACAACTACAGATATAGAACGGTCAGTGAGAAAACTGGAAATCAGAGAACAGAAAGAAGGGGTAAAGCCGTAGGCAGGGAGTTTGGCCAACAGAGCCTTGTGCCAGACTCTGTCAAAAGCCTTAGAGATATCAAGGGCGACGACAAAGGATTCCCCATAGTTCCTCAGAGAAGATGACCATACATGAGTAAGATAGGACAGGAGATCACCAGTGGATCTTGCCTTGCGGAAGCCGTACTGGTGATCGGAGATAAGTGAGTTAGATTCAAGGCGTTTCAAGAAGTGAGCATTGAGCAAAGTTTCGAAAACTTTAGCAATAGAGGAGGTTAGAGCAATAGGTCGGTAGTTAGAAGGAATAGAGCAGTCACCCTTCTTAGGAACAGGTTGAACTAGAGCATGCTTCCAAGATGAAGGATAGATACTGGTTGACAGAATGAGGCGAAAAAGACGGCAAAGCACGGGAGCCAGTTCATCTGCAAACTCCTTAAGGAACCTTGCAGGGATACCATCGGGACCAGATGCCTTGTTTGTCTTTAGTGAGCGAAGAACCTTATGAACTTTGCGTGAAGAAAGGATAATGGAGGGCATAGGGTTGGAGAGGGGAAAAGACTGAGGAACAGGTGCGCTGGAATCGTTGATAGAAGAGTTGGCAGAAAAATGAGAGCCAAAGAGAGTGGCTTTGTCAGTGGGAGAGCAAGCTATAGAACCATCAGAATGAATGATACTTATCATCTTCTTCTCTTCTTCTTCTTTTCTTATCATACCTGTCCTTAAAACTATGGATTGAGAGAGAGAGAGAGAGAGAGAGAGGATATATATATATATATATATATATATATAATATATATATATATATATATATATATATATATATATATATATATATATATATATATATATATATATATATATATATATATATATATATATATATATATATATATATATATATATATATATATACAGAGGCTCCCCTACTTAAAACAACTGAGTTATGAACATTCTCACACACAGGAGGTAGTTAATGCTATCTCAATCCATAGTTTTAAGGACAGGTATAATAAGTATCACTAAGTAGAAAATGGAACCGATCAGGAGATGGGATCTTTCCCGTAAACACAATTTGGTAATCACAATTAGGTAATCACACACACACACACACACACACACACACACACACACACACACACACACACACACACACACACACACACACACACACACACACACACACACACACACACACACACACACACACACACACACACACACACACACACACACACACACACACACACACACACACACACACACACACACACACACACACACACACACACACACACACACACACACACACACACACACACACACACACACACACACACACACACACACACACACACACACACACACACACACACACACACACACACACACACACACACACACACACACACACACACACACACACACACACACACACACACACACACACACACACACACACACACACACACACACACACACACACACACACACACACACACACACACACACACACACACACACACACACACACACACACACACACACACACACACACACACACACACACACACACACACACACACACACACACACACACACACACACACACACACACACACACACACACACACACACACACACACACACACACACACACACACACACACACACACACACACACACACACACACACACACACACACACACACACACACACACACACACACACACACACACACACACACACACACACACACACACACACACACACACACACACACACACACACACACACACACACACACACACACACACACACACACACACACACACACACACACACACACACACACACACACAATATCAGTGGCACTAAGTATCATATTTAAGGAGTCATTGGAGTCGGGGGAGATTCCAAGATGCTGGAAACAAGCAAATGTGATACCTATCTTCAAAAAGGGAAGGAGGGATACGGCTCTGAACTATAGACCAGTTTCCTTGACCAGCATAGTTTGCAAACTTATGGAGAAACTACTAAGGAAACATATCTCTCTTCACTTGGAATCCTTCAACTTTTTGTCAGTGAGGCAACATGGCTTCAGAGAAGGAAGATCAACAGTAACAAACTTATTAGAATTTTATGATGAGGTAAGCCAAATCTTACAGGAAAGAGAGGGCTGGGCAGATTGCATATTCCTAGACTTCCAGAAAGCGTTTGACACTGTTCCACATGGGAGACTTATTAGGAAGCTGCAATCAATGGCTAGAATAGGTGGAAATGTCTTGGAATGGATAAAAACTTACTTAGAAGGAAGGGAACAGAGGGTTAGAGTAAGACACTCAGTGTCTGAATGGAGAAGAGTTAGTAGTGGAGTTCCACAGGGTTCAGTTTTAGGGCCACTTTTGTTCCTTGTATATGTAAATGACCTACCAGAGTCTGTAAATTCATTCATGAATATGTTTGCAGATGATGCAAAGATTGTGAAGAAAGTAAAAAACGAGAACAATGGTAGAGAACTTCAGGAGGATCTAAATAATCTGCATGAGTGGTCAGAAAAGTGGCTAATGAAATTCAATACCTCAAAATGTAAGGTAATGAGAATGGGTACAAGTGCAAGAAGGCCCAAGCTTGACTACTCGGTGGCTGGAGTACAACTTCAGGAGACAGAAAATGAGAGAGATCTAGGAGTAAACATATTGGCAGATTTGTCTCCAGAAATACATATAAATGGCGTAGTAAGGGCAGCATATGCATTCTTATCAAATGTAAGGGTAGCCTTCAGGCACATGGACAAGGAAATGTTCAGAAATATTTATGTAACCTATGTGAGGCCAAAACTCGAATATGCAGCCCCCTTTTGGAATCCGCACTTGAAAAAGCACATAGCTAAGCTTGAAAAAGTTCAAAGACATGCCACGAAACTGGTGCCAGAAATACGCAATCTCGGTTATGATGAGAGGCTGAGGGAATTAGACTTGCCATCACTCGAAGCTAGAAGAGTAAGGGGGGATATGGTGACAGTCTTTAAATTCCTTCATGGTTATGATAGAGTGGATAGGGATCGATATTTCGATATGGCTGGCTCTAGAACTAGAGGTCATAGTTTGAAGCTTCGGAAGAAAACTTGTTTGCAGGATGTAAGGAAATACTTTTTCAGTGTAAGAGTAGTTGATAATTGGAATTCGCTAAGCGAGGAGGTAGTTAATGCTACCTCAATCCATAGTTTTAAGGACAGGTATGATAAGTATCACTAAGTCTAAAAATGGAAGCGATCAGGAGACGGGAAGATACGAGCTTTGGGCTCTTTCCCGTAAACACAATTAGGTAATCACAATTAGGTAATCACACACACACACACACACACACACACACACACACACACACACACACACACACACACACACACACACACACTCTCTCTCTCTCTCTCTCTCTCTCTCTCTCTCTCTCTCTCTCTCTCTCTCTCTCTCTCTCTCTCTCTCTCTCTCTCTCTCTCTCTCTCTCTCTCTCTCTCTCTCTCTCTCTCTCTCTCTCAATCCATAGTTTTAAGGACAGGCATGATAAGAAAAGAATAAGAAGAGAAGAAGATGATAAGTATCACTAAGTACAAAATGGAACCGACAAGGAGACAGGAAGATACGAGCTTTGGGCTCTTTCCCGTAAGCACAATTTTGGAAAACATACAAACAGTTGACTATAAAGAGACAGTAATCGAAAAAATGAAAGACGTTGTGATGGAAAGGGCAAACCCACTCATCAGACAGGCACTTGATAAGGAGAAGACAGTGGTAATCTCAGGCATAAGTGAATCCCAGGAGCCAACATGGCAGGGGAGACTTGAAGAAAATAAAGCTAGGGTTGTAGACCTGATAAGAAAGCTTGGAGTAGTTTGTGGTCCTGAGGATATTGTAAACATACACCAACTAGGTAAATATTCGAGGGAAGGAAAGCCGAGACCAACAAAAGTAACCTTTGAGAGAGGGGAAACATGTAGGGATATATTGTTGAGAAAAAAAGTCTAAAAGACCTTCAAGAATTCAAAGAAGTGTTCATTAGACGATACAGAACACAGGAAGAGATGGGAAAGATCAAAAACTTGTTGCAAGAGGCAAGAAGGTTAAATGATGAAAGAAATGAAGAAGAGAAGAAAAATTTTCGTCACAGAGTTCTTCCAGACAAAGGGGAGATAAAGAAGATAATGACAGAAGATCAGGGGATGGGGCCTCATTAAGATTGTTATACACAAATGCTGATGGATTAGCTGGTAAGGCAGTAGAATTAAAAGATAGGATTCACAACAGTAAGGCAGATATAGTCGCAATTACAGAGACTAAGTTGAGTGAGGACATAAACAGTGTCACAGTTTTTCCTAAGGGCTTCAGAATACTAAGGGTTGAAAGATCTGAGAGGACTGGTGGAGGGATAGCACTGCTCATAAGTGAAAAGATTCAAGTTGAAGAAATAAACTTGGCTATAGAAAGTGAGTTCAAGGAATTTCTTGTTGCTCGCATAAATAGTGGGTCAGAGAGCATTATAATAACAGTTGTATACAACCCACCAAGGAACCAAAATAGGCTTGAAGTTTATGAGGAAAGTCATATAGGTACTATTGAAGTCATAAACTCAGTTGTTAACATGGCACGGGAAAAAAAATGTAGGATTTTGATTATGGGAGACTTTAATCATAAAGAGATAGATTGGATAAATCTTGACCCACACAGTGGTGAGGACTCTTTCGGGGCAAGATTCCTAGATTGCGTACAAGGGAATTTCCTACACCAACATGTAATGGAACCAACAAGGGCCAGGGGTGGGGATGAGCCATCACTACTTGATCTAGTATTCACAGATAATGTGTTGGATATTGAAAAAATTGAGTATGAACCACCAATTTCAAAGAGTGACCACTGTGTGTTGTTGATGGAGTATATCATTGAAGATATTCTGCCTGAGAGTAGAGGCACTGAGGACATGAGGAGGAACTATTCGAAAGGAGATTACATCAAAATGAATGAGCTTTTTGCAATTTTTGACTGGATAACCTTATTTTACAACAAATCTGTACAAGAAATGTATGACATCTTTTGTGAGAAATATGAGAACATAGTAGCTTGCTGCATACCTGTCACCAAAGTAGGTGTAATTCATGCCAGAGAGAAATGGTTTGATAATGGGTGTAAAAGAGCTAAGGAGTGGAGAGACAAATGCTGGAAAAGGTATAGGAGGAGAAAAAACATAATTGCCTGGCAAACCTAC
The DNA here is from genome assembly GCA_037179515.1 of Halocaridina rubra. Taxonomy (NCBI): domain Eukaryota; kingdom Metazoa; phylum Arthropoda; class Malacostraca; order Decapoda; family Atyidae; genus Halocaridina; species Halocaridina rubra. Next base: position 36,888 of record JAXCGZ010015357.1, on the reverse strand, counting down.
AAAAGAGCAAGAAATGACTACCTAAGTAAAAGGAGAGAGGCAGAGAGAGACTATGAGAGGGACATCACCCGGAAGGCTAAAGAAAATCCCAAGCTTTTCCACAGCTTTATCAGAGGAAAACTGAAGGTAAAAGAACAGGTTTTAAGGCTAAAGAGAGCGAATGGAAGCATCACTGAGACGGATGAAGAGATCTGCAAAGAATTGAACAAGGAGTTTCAGTCAGTATTTACAGTAGAAAATACCCCACCCCCTCAGATTGCAGAGATAGAAGCTCAAGGGCCGGTATTAGAGAACATCAACCTTACAGCCACAGAGGTATGCAAAGCGCTGATGGATTTAGATGTTCATAAAGCTACAGGTCCTGATGACATATCCCCTCATGTGCTTAAAAGTCACTGGAGTCAGGGGAGATTCCAAGATGCTGGAAACAAGCAAATGTGATACCTATCTTCAAAAAGGGAAGGAGGGATACGGCTCTGAACTATAGACCAGTTTCCTTGACCAGCATAGTTTGCAAAGTTATGGAGAAACTACTAAGGAAACATATCTCTCTTCACTTGGAATCCTTCAACTTTTTGTCAGTGAGGCAACATGGCTTCAGAGAAGGTAGATCAACAGTAACAAACTTATGAGAATTTTATGATGAGGTAAGCCGAATCTTACAGGAAAGAGAGGGCTGGGCAGATTACATATTCCTAGACTTCCAGAAAGCGTTTGACACTGTTCCACATGGGAGACTTATTAGGAAGCTGCAATCAATGGCTAGAATAGGTGGAAATGTTTTGGAATGGATAAAAACTTACTTAGAAGGAAGGGAACAGAGGGTTAGAGTAAGACACTCAGTGTCTGAATGGAGAAGAGTTAGTAGTGGAGTTCCACAGGGTTCAGTTTTAGGGCCACTTTTGTTCCTTGTATATGTAAATGACCTACCAGAGTGTGTAAATTCATTCATGAATATGTTTGCAGATGATGCAAAGATTGTGAAGAAAGTAAAAAACGAGAACAATGGTAGAGAACTTCAGGAGGATATAAATAATCTGCATGAGTGGTCAGAAAAGTGGCTAATGAAATTCAATACTTCAAAATGTAAGGTAATGAGAATGGGTACAAGTGCAAGAAGGCCCAAGCTTGACTACTCGGTGGCTGGAGTACAACTTCAAGAGACAGAAAATGAGAGAGATCTAGGAGTAAACATACTGGCAGATTTGTCTCCAGAAATGCATATAAATGGCATAGTAAGGGCAGCATATGCATTCTTATCAAATGTAAGGGTAGCCTTCAGGCTCATGGACAAGGAAATGTTCAGAAATATTTATGTAACCTATGTGAGGCCAAAGCTCGAATATGCAGCCCCCTTTTGGAATCCACACTTGAAAAAGAACATAGGTAAGCTTGAAAAAGTTCAAAGACATGCCACGAAACTGGTGCCAGAAATACGCAATCTCAGTTATGATGAGAGGCTGAGGGAATTAGACTTACCATCACTCGAAGCTAGAAGATTGAGGGGGGATATGGTGACAGTCTTTAAATTCCTTCATGGTTATGATAGAGTGGATAGGAATCGATATTTTGATATGGCTGGCTCTAGAAATAGAGGTCATAGTTTGAAGCTTCGTAAGAAAACTTCTTTGCAGAATGTAAGGAAATACTTTTTCAGTGTAAGAGTAGTTGATAATTGGAATTCGCTAAGCGAGGAGGTACTTAATGCTATCTCAATCCATAGTTTTAAGGACAGGTATGATAAGTATGACTAAGTATAAAATGGAAGCGATCAGGAGACGGGAAGATACGAGCTTTGGGCTCTTTCCCGTAAACACAATTAGGTAATCGCAATTAGGTAATCACACACACACGACACTGTTCCACATGGGAGACTTATTAGGAAGCTGCAATCAATGGCCAGAATAGGTGGAAATGTCTTGGAATGGATGAAAACTTACTTTGAAGGAAGGGAACAGAGGGTTAGAGTAAGACACTCAGTGTCTGAATGGAAAAGAGTTAGTAGTGGAGTTCCACAGAGTTCAGTTATAGGGCTACTTTTGTTCCTTGTATATGTAAATGACCTACCAGAGACTGTAAATTCATTCATGAATATGTTTGCAGATGATGCAAAGATTGTGAAGAAAGCAAGAAATGAGAACAATGGTAGAGAACTTCAGGAGGATCTAAATAGTCTGCATGAGTGTTCAGAATAATGGCTAATGGAATTCAATACTTCAAAATATAAGGTAATGAGAATGGGTACAAGTGCAAGAATGCCCAAGATTGACTACTCGGTGGCTGGAGTACAACTTCAAGAGACAGAAAATGAGAGAGATCTAGGAGTAAACATACTGGCAGATTTGTCTCCAGAAATACATATAAATGGCATAGTAAGGGCAACATATGCCTTCTTATCAAATGTAATGGTAGCCTTGAGGCACATGGACAAGGAAATGTGCAAAAATATTTATGTAACCTATGTGAGGCCAAAACTCGAATATGCAGCCCCCTTTTGGAATCCACACTTGAAAAAGCACATAGCTAAGCTTGAAAAAGTTCAAAGACATGCCACGAAACTGGAGCCAGAAATATGTAATTTCAGTTATGATGAGAGGCTTTGGAAATTAGACTTACCATCACTCGAAGCTAAAAGATTGAGGGGGATATGGTGACAGTCTTTAAATTCCTTCATGGTTATGATAGAGTGGATAGGGATCGATATTTTGATATAGCAGGCTCTAGAAGTAGAGGTCATAGTTTGAAGCTTCGTAAGAAAACTTCTTTGCAGGATGTAAGGAAATACTTTTTCAGTGTAAGAGTAGTTGATAATTGGAATTTGCTAAGTGAGGAGGTAGTTAATGCTGTCTGAATCCATAGTTTTAAGGACAGGTATGATAAGTATCACTAAGTACAAAATGGAACCGATCAGGATACGGGAAGATACGAGCTTTGTGCTCTTCCCCGTACACACAATAAGGTAATCACACACACACACACACACACACACACACAATTTCCCGTAAACACAATTAGGTAATCACAAAGATTGTGAAGAAAGTAAGAAACGAGAACAACGGTAGAGAACTTCAGGAATATCTAAACAGTCTCCATGAGTGGTCAGAAAAGTGGCTACTGAAATTCAATACTTCAAAATGTAAGGTAATGAGAATGGGTACAAGTGCAAGAAGGCCAAAGCTTGACTACTCAGTGACAGGAGTACAACTTAAAGAGACAGAAAATGAGAGAGATCTTGGAGTAAACATACTGGCAGATTTGTCTCCAGAAATGCATATAAATGGCATAGTAAGGGCAGCATTGCTTTCTTATCAAATATAAGGGTAGCCTTCAGGCACATGGACAAGGAAATGTCCAGATATATTTATGTAACCTATGTGAGGCAAAACTTGAATATGCAGCCCCCTTTTGGAGTCCGCACTTGAAAAAGCACGTAGCTAAGCTTGAAAAAGTTCAAAGACATGCCACGAAACTGGTGCCAGAAGTACGTAATCTCCGTTATGATGAGAGGCTGAGGGAAGTAGACTTACCATCACTCGAAGCTAGAAGATTGAGGGGGGATATGGTGACAGTCTTTAAATTTTTTCATGGTTATGATAGAGTGGATAGGGATCAGTATTTTGATATGGCTGGCTCTAGAACTAGAGGTCATAGTTTGAAGCTTGGTAAGAAAACTTCTTTGCAGGATGTAAGGAAGTACTTTTTCAGTGTAAGAGTAGTTGATAATTGGAATTGGCTAAGTGAGGAGGTAGTTAATGCTATCTCAATCCATAGTTTTAAGGACAGGTATGATAAATATCACTAAGTACAAAATGGAACCAATCATGAGGCGGGAAGATACGAGCTTTGGGCTCATTCCCGTAAGCACAATTAGGTAATTCTCTCTCTCTCTCTCTCTCTGTATGCAAGTAGGCGTAGTCCTATCCTGCATGTTCATGCCTTCCAATTCCATATTATGAAATAAAGTAGTTATGAATACCCATGTTCCTCTATAGGTTTTTGTTAGCATTTACAACAACATGCATGGAATATGAAAATGGAATTCTTCTATACTACTCCAGAAATATCTTTTCAAGGTGCCTTCTGAGGCACAGTGCATAGGAGTATGTTAATATGTTGTGGTGTAGAAAATGAGGAGGCTGACTTGGGAAGCTTTTAAAGAATTCTCTCTTCTGCTATAAAGATTGAATGGGCTTATCACATCTCATCTTAAAAGAAGTGTTTGACATTTAAGCACTTAAACATATAATTTTTCTTTTCAGCATGAAATCCGCACTGTGAAGCAATTGCGTCATAGAAATATAATTCAGTACCTGACCTCATTCACCACTTCCCATCAATTATGGATTGTTATGCCACTCTTAGGATACACATCAGCTTCTCGTCTCGTTGCCACACATTTTTCAGATGGCCTTCCTGAGCCTGCACTTGCATTAGTTATTAAGGAAGTTTTGCAAGGTTTACAGTACCTGCACTCAAAAAACATAATTCATAGGTGAGTTTCTCAAACTTTTTGTATAGTCTAATAGCATAAACCATATTGTAGAAAGAAAAAAATTCACAATTGGTAATTGTATTTTATGGTAGAGAGATATACTCTGATATTAGCTTGTTGTTGGAGACGGCTGTAATGAGTAGAGAAATGAGAAAGTTTGCAAGTACTCCCTTCCTGATTTTAATATTCTTGCCAAAAGAGGTGAAGATTGACTGGGAATATCGAATCCATGCTACCTCTACTTTTGTTATAATTTTGGCTTACCTGCTGATACCTGTGGATTATGGCATCTGCTATGAAAAACTGTTGTGATTAGTACCTTTGCCCTTGGCTTAATATATTGAGATTTGGCTGTCAATTTCAAGGGCGATCATCTTTAGATGTGAAATATAACTTTTAAGGCTGAGAAAACGATAAAAGTTGTCGTGTTGCAGCCTCTCAACATGATGATAATAAACACTTTTAAATGTATTGTTTCAATAAACTGCAGTTTGTAAAATCAGCATATAAAAATTAGTGTTGTTACTGTAACACATAAATGTTTGGTTTCATTTTGATGTTAGAGAAGAGTATCATCAAAAAGCAGTTGTAATATTTTTAGAACCTGTCTATTTTGTGTACTCAATACTGCATACTTATAATGCTGTATAATATTTTAATTCAACATATTATACTGAAATATGTTAAGCTTTTTAAGATATGTAGATTGGGCACTGTAATTTACAACAAATTAGTTTGATCCAAGAAAATTTCTTAAAGTGTTACTTATCTTACATACAGTTTTGTCATTTGTAGCAAAGTCTGTGCCATTGTTTTTATTTTTCTAAAGCATTGCCTTATCCTGCCAGAATGAACAGTGATCATAACCTACCAGGAAGCATAATAAAAGCATGACAGTTAAGAAAAAATTCCCTTCCAGTTTCTTTAAATATAAATATTCACTCAGTCCTGCTTTTTAATAAAGAAGCTGAGGCCAGTGGTTGAAGTAAAATCCAAAGCGGGTCCTCAGGTTCCTTAGTTTACAGGCTAGTGGCTAAGTTAAAATCCAAAGTGACTCCTCAGGTCTCCTTAGATTAGCTAGGTGCTCTATAAGGGCTTGTTGTTTCATAACTACAATTTTCACATTAATAATATTAAGGGTATGCAATTGTTTTATATTGCTTAATATATCAATCTTTTTTTTAAGTTGATCCTATATACTGTGATCTGTTTACACAAGGGCTGCAATCCCCCTTGTACAGGGAGTGACAGAATCAGGGCACACATCTGTTTACCAGAAAACCTAGTCACCCTTCTCTTTCTGCTTTATTTCATGCATTACTAAGTCATCCACCATTCTTCTTACAAATATGCTACCAATCTCCTCCCTTTTACTTGCACTCTTTCCTCAACCGCAAACATTCCGAATGAATGTCAAAAAGTATCATTATTCTCCAGGGCTGTAAGAGGAAGTCACATTTTAATCGACAGTACTGGGCGCATAGTGTTAAGTGGACTGCGACATAGTGTATGCATTTCAGATAACACTAGATGGAAAAAGAAAGTGCATAGTTACCCTCCTCAGGCTCATTTTAACCTTAACTGGGCCAGTCCTGAACTGTTAGAGCAAGTATGTGTTGAAGTATACTATGATAATATTACTGTACATGACTATAAAGTAGTTCTGTTTCACATAATTACACAAATTATTCTATCCTCTATATTTTCAGTTTAATATTATAATGAAGTCAGGAAAAATGAAAATATATTACTTCTGTCAGTAGTTATCGGCTTATCTTTCATGGATAAACTTTGCTTTATTTGGTTACTTTGCTAAAGAGATTTTTATTCTTATTGCACAAAGCCATACTAAATAACTTATGAAATGCTAGTTAATTTCGATGATTGGAAAGGCATGTAATTTTTGAAGTTGATGTATTTATTGTAATTTAGCTTATGTTTTGTGCATCATGTATAATTCTTAAACTTTGCTTGCATCCTTTCTAAAGATTGTACAGTCTAACTTTTTATTTTTTCTTATTTGATTCCTCCAGGATCTGTACGGATATAGTGAGAAGAGCGACATATACAGTGTAGGTATTGTTGTATGCGAATTGGGCAATGGTGAAGTACCTTATAAAGACATACCATCCACCTTGATGTTGTTAGAAAAGTTAGAAGACCGTATACCTTACCTCTATGATGCCTCGACGTGTTCACAAAGTACGGAAAATGGACAAGGGGGTAATTTAAGCATACTCTTTTATTGGTGTAGTAATTAACAAAACTGTGTTCTTCTGTCCATTTTGATTGTAACTTTTTAAAATGTGATGATTTTATAAACCTTCCATGAATTGCTACAAGTAATTAAGTTCCGTAATCGAGGTGAAATTTTTTAGAGGAGTAATTTTAACATCCCTTGGGGGGGGGGAAATATACCTCCTCCATGTTCTCTTGCATGTCATATAAGTAAACTAAATGGGGTAAACGAGGGAAATGGGAATTTCTTCCTTTTCGTTTCCTCCCACAAAGAGTCAGGTTTCTAGCTTGACTCAGCCACCCCCTTATAAGGGAGATTTTGGCTACTGTATATAGATAGCTAGTACAGTATTAATATATTGTATGGACTTTCACTGGAACCTAGAATTTAAGTGTGAATGAAGATTGAGAATATCAAATTTTGCATTTATTGTATTTGATATCCTACAGATCAGCTAAAGATGTTATCATAGAGGCACATTGACTCTAGAGTACCTTCTGTCTTCTTTTTGAGCTAAGTTATGGAGAGGATGATATATTTGACATGATATAACAGAGGTTCAAGTTTCATAGCCAAAAACAAAGTCTTCTGCTCTTAAATCATATTCTTGCTTTACATAATTTTGCATGCTTGGGAGAGTGGAACTTTGTTTGCTCAAGTGTTTAGTGTGGATATATTTTCTTAGTGTTAGAGGTGAAAGATTGTCGTTGTTTGTATATTTATGTGTCACCATCAATCCCCTGTCAAATGGGAGTGATTAGAGACAGATTGTAGTTGGGGAATTAATGCTGGATACCCTTCCTAATGCCTTGCGGTAGGTGCAAACTTAGGTTTTGACTTTCCAAGTCGAGCTTTCTAAGGATTGCATTTCCATCGTTCCCAAGGTGAAAGAATACCTCCCTCATATTCCCTTTGGCATCAACGACCCTAAAAGGAATGAAGGAGCAAAGGGCTAGCCAGTCCAGCCGCCCTGAATTGTTTTGGTGCTTTTCACAGAACAATGATCAAAGTGATAAGGATGAGGAAATTATGCTGCCTCTCCTTTTTTGTTCAGTTTCGGCCATCCTGCTAGACTCTGTGGGATAAGGTGTCTTGTTATGGGGGAAAAATTTATTTTCAATTGTCATTGATGGCGTATATGTTACTGAGACTGGAAAAGAGCTAACAGTTGTTCATGTGAAGAGCAGTACACTTATAGGGTACAATTAAAAAGCTTTTAAGCATAGCAGAGAGTCCAAGAGTAGGTAGTGTTGAAGATTTCTTAAAAAAGAGAAATCCTGGAACAAGTGTCCTTTGGAGCTAGAAAATGATATCTAAGTCAAATTTGGGGCAGATTCATTTGTAAAAAGACTTCTGTATGATGAAAACTGCATCTATCGTTAAAAATTATGAAGAAATTATATAATTCACCGAAATTATTTATTTTGATTAATAATTAAAACTATTTATATAATCTAAAGTTTCTGAGATGATGTAAATATATGGTATGTTCTTGCAATTCTTGACAGATAAAGTTACTTATGACTTAGGTTGCCAATTCCAATATCTTAAAGGAATTTTTCCGTGAGACTTGTATATCTTTGATACATGTATTCTTTTTACAATAGTGTATTTTGTTTTCCATCATCCTAAATCATCTTAAAGAAATATTCAAATTTCTATTTAATCTCAGATAGTGGAGGGTTTACTTTTGTCCCTCTCTAAACAAGGGAGTACAGTTGTCCTTCACCTTATGTGATCGTAAGTAGTGCGGTTTTGACTATCGATGGTTGGAAAATATTGAATAAAAAATAAAACTTCACCCTCCAAAAATACATTATAGCTACAGTATTCTGTTTACATAAATTACAATTGTATTTGGCAAAATTTAAGTAGAAGACGGTAAACTAGGCAAAATTTAAAATACACTGGAGGTTTGGAATAGATTGTCTGCTAAGTATATACATTTATATAAGGATATTGACTATATGTGATTTTTTAACTTACATGGTAAGTGGTGGAACCAATTAATAGCATAAGTTGAGGGACTACTTTACATATTATGGCTATACTCATTTTTTTTTATATAATACCCAATCCAGCAGAAGCTAGTCGGTTGGCATCTTTTTACAGAAGTCAATCAGCAGATCTTAGAAGAGGTGAAACTGAGACTATCCATCATGGACAAAATATCACAATATCTTGGAAAGAAGTTATTGAGATTTAGCAATTGAGACTTTAAAATTTATAACCCAATAGAAGTCCACAGATTTGTAAAAATTATAAACATGAAGATGAATGTGGTAAAATATCAAACTGTCAGGACTACACTTGTTTAGCCTCTCCATAGATAGGGAGATCATTGAATGAGTAATAAAAGATAAGAGACTATTGAACATGTAGAATCATAGGCAGGTATGAAAGGTTACACCATATCCTGTAGGTAACCATGATTGATGTCCAATTCTGAAAAACTGGAGCCCAGCTATTAAAGCGAGTTACCTTTGAAAGCTCAGTGTATAACATGCAATGACAGAGGCATAACCAAAACAGTATGAAGAACAGTTTTTATATTGAAATATTGTACTTGAGCTATGATATATACAGTATATATTATTTTCTTTATATGATGTAAAAAGAATTCATTCTGAGGTAATACTTTATATGCAATGTTTGTGAAGGGGTAAATTTTTAGTAGCTGTTATTATAGTAATGACATAAGCAAACCATAAGAGGTAGATTCTTAATTTCAGTGGTCAATATTACCATTGTGAAAGCTCAAGCTTATGAGGAATCTGTTTTCCAGTTAATCCCACATGTTAAATGGTATACTCATTGTAACCTCCTGAGTAGATAGACTACAAGATGAGGGATATCACAACCTTCACCTTATCCTCATATGGCTTTGGTAAAAAGAAGTTAAAAGTCAGCTTGTCAGCTCGGTGAGTTCAGCTTGGGACCTTCCAATTGATAGCCATTATTCTGTATATCTTGAGCTACTGAAGGGATGGAGGCATTAGAATTAAGACTGTGGAAAGTGAGGAGCTTAGAATGAATTTAGGGAGAGTAAACTATGATGGCCAGAAGAGGTTATGCTTTGGTTATCATAAGGAAGTTGTTCATAGTTGCTACTTATTACTCTATATCTTGAAAATTAAATGTCAAGATATGTGTGCAGGTATTTTCAAAAATTCCAAAAATTTAGTAGCTATATATATATATATATATATATATATATATATATATATATATATATATATATATATATATATATATATATATATATATATATATATATATATATATATATATATATATATATATATATATATATATACTGCACTGTATATATATATATATATATATATATATATATATATATATATATATATATATATATATATATATATATATATATATATATATATATATATATATATATATATATATATATATATATATATATATATATATATATATATATATATATATATATATATATATATATATATATATATATATATATATATATATATATATATATATATATATACACACAGGGGTCCTTGGGTTACTATGTCCTCAACTTACGATGTTTCATCGTCGTGACGCTGCTCCCTTAAATTATTAATAAATAACTTTTTCTACTTACGTGGTTTGCATTGTAAATACGAACTCCGAGTTCTGGACAGTTTGTTGAGTGTGTTAGACAATATGTCAATACACAGCATTGTTGTGTATGCATATATCAAGTTAATGGTTTTATTTAGTCAACGATTGGGAGGGTGAGAGTGAAGTAAGCATGACTCGTGGATTGTTAACCATGATGTCTAGATTTGCTGATGCTGCTAAGGTTGCTACTAGTAAATACTCAAAGACTATAAGCATAACTATCAAATATGGCATAGCTGAATATTGATCAAAAGCTGAAGAGCTGGATTTCATTATGTACCAAATGAGCTTGTTAGCTGCTCCTTGAGCCTGTGATACTGAAGGTTAGATAATAAATGGATTTATGATGTCATGTCACAACTTTTATTTTTTCTTTTCATCAAGCAGCTCTGATTGCATGAATATTTACAGTAATATTTTTTTAGAGGGAGAATACAATCAATATTGAGTTGTCTTTGTGTAGGACAACTTTTATTCAAATTTTTTATGTGAAGTATTTAATAGGTTCTTGTTGTTGCTGATTATCATATTCATAACTTTAGCTACTTACACATAATTGAGTTAGAGAAATTATAGATGATATATGACATTTTATCACAATATCTCTGGAAAGAAAATGTGGTTGTCAGCTTTGTCATCGCATGGATTAAACAGTATTGTTGATAATAAAGTTAGGAATTATATATAGCAAATTTTTAATAGACCCTCTGAGGGAGGGGATAGAATACTTCCTCTGTGTTCCCCTGCGTGTTGTAAGAGTCACCTAAATGAGGCATAGTGAGGGGAATGGGATTCTTTCCTCTGTATTTTTTCTTCCCAAAGAGGCAGAGTATTTTGCCTTGACTCAGCCACTATCCTTATAAGGGGAAATGGCACATGTATATAGATAGATTTGGTTATGGGTGGGACCTAGTTTGAATTTATATACAAAATTAAAAAATACATAGTCATAAGTATGATCTTCATGCGGAACAGTCTGTTGAGCATGGCAATAGAATGCATCGTCACGCGGCATTAGACTGAGAAGAAGAAGCGTTGCCTGGTTCCCGCTCATACACTATATTGTTCTTGTGCTCATTCACTCTGTGGTTCATTTCGCTCGTGTTTTTTATTCTTATTGACATATTATATGCCTCCTAAGCGTATAGGATATTCTGATGACAGTGCTTTGAAGAAAAGGAAAGCCATCGCCATGGAAGTTAAAGTAGAAATAGTAGAACACTTTGAAAAGGGAGAAACTGCTACCAACATTGGCCGCTCACTGAGGTTAAGCTGTTCGACTGTAGTGACCATTATTAAGGATAAAGATCGCATCCTTGAAAATGTGAAAGGTTCAGCTCCTATGATGTCTACTGTGATTACTAAGCAGTGTATTGGGATAATGATTTAAATGGAGAGGTTATTAGTGCTTTGGCTGGATGACCAGCATCAACGGCATATCCCAGTGAGCCTCTTATTTGATTTAGGAGAAAGCTAAAACATTGTTTAATGCCGTGAAAATGGAAATGGGTGAATAGAGTGAAAGTGAAGAGCTTGTGGCCATTAGGGGTTGGTTTATGTGGTTTAAGACTTGTGCTAATTTGCATAACCTTAAGGTGCAAAGTGAAGTTGTTAGTGGTGTTGAGAAAGCAGCAAGTAATTTTCCTAGTGCTTTGGCTGAGATAATTAGTGAGGGGACTTACCGTGCTGAACAAATGTTCAGTGTGGATGAATCTGGCTTGTTCTGGAAGTGTATGAATTGTTGGATGCACATCACCAAGGAGAAGAAGACAGCACCAGGCCATACAGTCAGCAAGGAGAGACTGACTTTGCATTTGAGGGCTAATGCTAATGGGGGCTTGAAGCTGCACCCCATGTTGGTTTACTTGGCAGAAAATCCAAGGGCACTCAAGGGCATTTGAAAGGGTCAACTGCCTGTCATCTGGAGGTCCAACAAGAAGGCTTTGGTAACCCTTCAGATTTTCAAAGACTGGTTTAGCAATCATTTTGCTCCAGAAGTGGAGAGGTACTGTGCTTCCAAGGGTCTGCCCTTTTAAGATGTTGCTAGTTCTGGACAATGTCTCTTGTCACTCTGCCCATTTGGATGACTTTCATTCTAATATCAAGGTGGTTTACCTTCCACCTAATACCACTACCCTGTTATAGCCAATGGATCAGGGTGTCATTGCCTCTTTCAGGGCCTACTACCTCCGAAGGACAAGTGCTATGGCTCTCAGGGCAACTGAGAATAAGAACTTGACTCTCAAGGAGTATTGGAAGTCTTACAATATTCTTCAAGCTGTGAAGATATTGCTGATTCTTGGGAGGAAGTTAAGGAGACGAACTTGAGTAGGGTTTGGAAAAAACTGTCCCCTGTTTGTGAATAACTTCCATGGCTTTGAGGAGACAGTTGAGGCTGTCACCAAGAATGTTGTTGCCCTGAGCAAGGAGCTTAAGTTGGCGGTGAGGGCTGATGATGTAACAGCTGCTGGAATCTCATGGAGGAGTTATCTGCTGAAGAGCCCAGAGAGATTTAAAAGCAAGGGCATGAAAGAATTGAATTTACAAGCCTTTCAATGGGAAAAATAATTCCATCCCACAAATAAACCAGGCCAGGAACAGGTTTTAGGGATGGATTAAGTTCGTGGGTTTGGGGCACTACTGTATATATATATATATATATATATATATATATATATATATATATATATATATATATATATATATATATATATATATATATATATATATATATATATATATATATATATATATATCAAGCAAGCACATTACATATGTGAAAACATGAATAATTTTTTACCCCGACCGGGACTCGAACCTAGGACTTATAATTACTAAGTCAAGGCGCTACCAACTACACACCACAGAAGGTTAAAAGGAATCCAACCTTATAGCTTATATCTGCTATACTTAGGAATAAATGCATTCTATCTAAATACCACTATGTTCATATTACAGATTCCCCAACCTCACTCGTGGCTTCATTTTAGCATTTAATTCAATTCCCAATCTCATTCGGGTCTTACAATAACCAAGCAAGCACATTACATATGTGAAAGCAAGAATCATTTTTTTTTTTTACCCCGACTGGGACTCGAACCTAGGGCTTATAATTACTAAGTCAAGGCGCTACCAACTACACACCACAGAAGGTTAAAAGGAATCCAACCTTATAGCTTATATCTGCTATACTTAGGAATGAACGCATTCTATCTGAATGCCACTATGTTCATATTACAGATTCCCCAATCTCACTCGTGGCTTCATTTTAGCATTTAATTCAATTCCCAATCTCATTCGGGTCTTACAATAACCAAGCAAGCACATTACGTATGTGAAAACATGAATCATTTTTTTTACCGACCGGTGAGGTTGGGGAATCTGTAATATGAACATAGTGGCATTCAGATAGAATGCATTCATTCCAAAGTATAGCAGATATAAGCTATAAGGTTGGATTCCTTTTAACCTTCTGTGGTGTGTAGTTGGTAGCGCCTTGACTTAGTAATTATAAGTCCTAGGTTCGAGACCCGGTTGGGGTAAAAAATGTTTTCATATATATATATATATATATATATATATATATATATATATATATATATATATATATATATATATATATATATATATATATATATATATATATATATATATATACAATGAACCCTCGCTATATCGCGGTTCACCTTTCGCGAATTCAGTGCATCGCGTTTTTTTTTTGCCGAGTTTTTTTTTTCTGGGTATATGCGAGAATATTAAAATATTCAGATTTTCAGTATTTTCATTATTTTATTGAAATTTTTTTTTCATTATTTTATTGATAAAAAAAAGTATTTCCCAGCCTAAGAAGAATAAAACAATAAAAAATAGTAAAAAACAAAAATTTAAACATGTAACTCTGCACCATAGAAAGTATGATACCGGTATCGGCATTTCGGAAAACGCAAAGGGTCGCACCTACGTGAGCTAACATATTAAAATTTCCAGTATTTTCATTATTTTATTGATAAAAAAAGTATTTCCTAGCCTAAGAATAATAAAACAGTAAAAAATAGTAAAAACATAAATTTAAACCTGTAACTCACAGTATTGCACCATGTAAAATACGATACCAGTATCGGCATTTCGTAAAATGAAAAGGGTCGCACCTACGTGAGCTAGTACATATTCAAATTTCCAGTATTTTCATTATTTTATTGATAAAACAAGTACAGTATTTCCTAGCCTAAGAATAATAAAACAGTAAAAAATAGTAAAAAACATAAATTTAAACATGTAACTCACAGTATTTCACCATGTAAATTATTGTAAGATAGCATACACTCTATTGGCGTCTTGGAAAATGCAAAGGGTCGCACCTACGTGAAATAATACATGGGATGCTATTGGCTGATGGTTGGGAGACAATGAATGACAGAATTGTTTTTCTTTATGTTCTGTATCATGGGGTCTGATTGGCTTTCTGATTGAAGCTTCATTCTCCCAGCATCTTCCATTGTCTCACCTCACCCGTTCAGTCTACTCACATGTGCGCTGTTCGCGTTGTGCTTCTTAATACGTTGTGCTTGTGATTTTGTGAAACTTTCATATTTCAACCTCCGCAATACCTCCCAAGCGTCCTTCACCTTTAACGGCTTCTGGTAGTAAGCCTAAGCGGCAAATGAAAATGTTGCCCATAACAGAAAAGGTAAAACTGTTAGATATACTGAAGGAAGGAAGATGGTTCACGGTTGTCGGCCGCCATTTTGGCATCAACAAATATACATAAAAAAGGACGAGACAAATATCAGGAAAACAGCAACTATTTTCTTTAATAAAACAGCGAAGAGGGTCGTAACACCCCGCAATAAGATAATAGTGCGGATGGAATCTGCTTTGGCTCTGTGGATTGCTGATTGCAGGAAGAAGAACATCAGCTTAAACACCAATATCATACAAATAAAGGCAAAGAAGCTGTACGAGACATTCGCTGCAACCGAACCCGACGACGACAGTGGCGACCGTGAGGAGGAGGAGAGAGAAGAAGATATCGACGACCCACAACCAGGACCCTCCAGCGATTCTCCACCAAAGAAACAATCACTCGTTGCAAGCAAGGGATGGTTCACCAAATTTCAAAAATGCTTTGGCCTAAAGAGCATTTCGGTGCATGGTGAAGCTGCCTCTGCAGATACAGCTGCAGCTGAAGAATATGTAAAGAACGACTCCAAGAAAATTATTGAGGAAGGCGGATATGCTCCTGAGCAAGTCTTTAACATGGATGAGACTGGGTTATTTTGGAAGAGAATGCAGTCTCGCACATTTCTCTTCAAGGAAGAAGCTAAAGCCCCGGGATTTAAAGTGCACAAAGACCACGTTACCCTCGTCATGTGCAGGAATGCTGCGGGCTTCATGTTAAAGCCAGGGCTTATCTACAAGTCTAAGAACCCTAGGGCTTTAAAGAACAAAAACAAGAATCTGATGCCAGTATATTGGATGCATAACCGTAAGGCCTGGATCACGAAAAGCCTCACATCGGACTGGTTTCACCAATGCTTTATCCCTCAGGTCAAAGTTTATCTTGTGGAGAAGGGCCTTGAATTTAAAGTCCTTCTTTTGATGGATAATGCTGGTGGTCACGCAACTGATCTTGAATATGATGGTGTTCAGGTAGAGCTCCTGCTACCGAATACAACATCACTGATTCAGCCTATGGATCAAGGTGTTCTTCGTGTGTTCAAGGCCCTTTACACACAAAATGCCCTGGCGAACCTGGTTGACTCCATGGATGTGGACAAAGAATTCGTACTGAAGGCGTACTGGCATAACTACGCGATTGCTACATGCATTCAAAATATTCAGAATGCAACCAAAGAGATGAAGCCGGCCACAATCAATGCCAGCTGGAAGAAATTGTAGCCTGAAGTCCTCTACAACTACAAGGGATTCGCTCCTGACAAAGTCCATAACTTGGCAGTTGCGAAATCTGTGAAGTTGGCTGCATTTCTAGGAGGAGAAGACTTTTAAGATATGACTAACGATGACGTGAATGAACTGCTCGACTGCCACTCGCAGCCTTTTACTGATGAAAATTTGGAGGATATGACAAAGTCAGCGAGTGAAGAAGAGGAAAAAGAAAAACCAGAGGAAACGCACGAAGAAGTCGAAGAACCTGGCATTACACTCGAACGTCTGGCAGCCATGTATAAACATGTGAAAGAACTCCAACAACTGTTGCAGGAGCATGACGATAATATGGTTTGTTCGGTGACCTTCTGCAATATTATCGACGATGCTATGATTCCTTACAAGACCATCTTCGCATAAAAGAAGAAACAGCGACAGCAACTCCCCATTACCATGTTCTTCTCTCGTAAAAAGCAGCCGTAAAGCTGTCATTGGCTGTGAAGTATTTGGCTATGGAGTATGTACACGTCATCACCACCTCATTCACGGTAAGTTTACCTGTCACGTTCATATAAATTTCTGCTTACACGCTGTTATTAATAAAGTAAAGAGTGGTTTGT
>JAXCGZ010015357.1:0-17500 GCA_037179515.1 Halocaridina rubra | reverse complement strand
TATATATATATATATATATATATATATATATAGTCTCTGTGGCAAAATGGTAGTGTCCGCGACTCTGAGGTGGCAGGTCGAGGGTTCGCGCCCCGTCACGGACTGAGGTTAGTAAGGGAATACACTCAGGGTAACAATTACATCTGTCAAAGCAAGTCCTTCGCAAGAAGGCAACCGTCCTAGCCCTTAGTAGAAAAGGGAGTTCGTATATATATATATATATATATATATATATATATATATATATATATATATATATATATATATATATATATATATATATATATATATATATATATATATATATATATATATATATATATATATATATATATATATATATATATATATATATATATATATATATATATATATATATATATATATATATATATATATATATTACCTGAGGGAGGGGGGTAGAATACTATGTCCATCCCCAACTTATAAACGAGTTAGGTTCCAGAAAAATGTTGAGAAAATGAGTGTATAGTGTATCTGAATGTGTTTATTTCTTGAATGACTGTTCTTTCGTTCAGTTATATGGTTTGTGCATTATTGTGTATGCATCTTGTTATTTACTATTTATTATTGCTGTTGGGATTTGAAATGTGTATACTCTTGGTATTAAATGCTATTCAACATATCCCTTCTAAATTTTTTTTCTTTTTTTAAATGTAGACTCTGGAGTGGGTGGAAGCGTTGGTGACAATCTTACAAATATGGCGATCACCCAACGCTTATTCTCTCCCTCTGCACATGATTTAGTTGCAAAGGCCCTCACACGTCAGCCTCGCAACAGACCCTCAGCAGAAGATTTACTCCATCATCAGTTCATTAGACAGACACGAAGATTTAATGCAACTTTACCACAGTTTCTTCATCCTGTTGCTCCTCTTACTCAGCAGTCTGAGATAGGTTTGTCATGTATCTTTCTTGCTGTAGGAGGTAACTTAAGAAAGTATCCTTGAGAGTTGAGGAAAAATAATTCTACTCTATCCCAAACTGCATATAAAAAATATTTATAAAAGATTGGTAATACATTATTCAGTTGTAGCAATTTTATACTTTTTAAATTTTATACTTTATGTTTAATATTTAATGTTTCTTTCAGGAGACTCTGTTCCAGACTTGTTAGAGGAAAGTCTAGAAAAAATCAGCTTGAGTGATGATGAAGTGAATTGGGACTTTTGATGAAAATTTTCCCTCTGTTACTATATTGGTATTCATTAAAATAAAAAGTTAGAATATTTTGCTAGCTATTTATTTAGCAATGATGTTGTTATTATTTGAATGTTGTTTTAATTTTAATGGACTGCAGCATCTTATATGTAATTGTTGAAAACTCTTATTACTTACATTCAGTGGATTTATTCAGTATCATATACCCGTTATTAGATGTTAAAATTACTTATGTGATTTCACAAATCTAGTTAGTGACTGTGTTTATATGTTCCAGAAAACAACAACAAAATTTTATACTCTTGACTTATTGCATTTATATTTACATACACATGAAGTCCAAAGTTGTTATGCTAGTCTTTTATATATACTTGAAATTTTTTCATAATAGCTAAAAATGTAGTCACTGAAGCTTAATAAAATTCTTGCAGTCTGACTTGTTTCTTAAAAGATTAATGAGCTACTTTCTTATTCATGGGTTTTTGCTTAAGGGCATTAGTAAAATTGGAGATGAAACCAAGTACAGTACTGTACACTAAAATATAGGCATTTAAGTATGAGATTTGAATTCATATATACGTGTAAATTCATTAACACATTGTGGTTGTTTAATATCTTTGAGCTAGGCTTTATCGTTTTATTTTTTATTATATCCCTTCCCTACAATATATAACTTAATGAATTCAAGTCGCAACATATAGGTCTCTCAAAATATTTTTCATACATAGACTGGCAGTAATATATCCTTGATAACCTATCTCGACTATATCTCCAATAAGTGACTTCTATGTCTCTTGTTTTTAGCATTTCTTTTTATTTATATAGAGCATAATACAGAAGAGTTTTTCTTAATATGTTGATCATAGTATGTAAGTGTTGTCAGGTGTGTATGTTGACTGTAATTTTAGTGCAGATGGGGATGTTACTCTTGGTTACAATTACAAGTGTATTGTTTTAAAGTAATCTAGCTGCAAACAATGCGTGATTGAATCCATATGTCTTTTTTTTTTTTTTTTTTTTTTGCAGTTTACTATTTGTATAATTTATTCTATTGTTGGAAGTAAAAAAAATGGAATACTATTTCTCTCTGTTTAGAAACGAATTCTTTCTATACATATAAGTTGCAGTTCTCCTTATATTGCATTTTATTCCCTTTGTATATGGAAGAAATTACATATATAGCTGAGGAAAAATAGCATTCGAATTTAGTATTGCTAAAACAGCATATAAATACTATATGGTTTATATAGTATTTATATAACATCATCATACCAAAGCATTTTTGATAAGTTGTAGCCACCTGCTTACATGTTTTTACGTATCTTGATTGCTTAGATTATTTGATTTATAGGTTAGCAAACTCTTCACCAGTGGCAGTTTGCAAGGTTGGGACATTTCTTACTCTCTGAAGACTTTAATGTATCTATATTCTGGAATTAAACTGAGAATGATTGCTGACAAGACTTACATTAATTATAGTATATTAAATAATAAAACTAGAATGTGTTTGCCATGTGTAAAGCCTCTCACTTGAAGGGTGATTGGCATTCAAGATATAGAATGAAGTGGTGCCAGGTGATATATCGTCTGTCAGCAATCCTTTGTTCATATGATGAGGCCAGCAGCAACTGGAGAAATGGAGACCTAATTTTTGAAACTATTTATACATGGGCTTCATCATGTTCCCTCTTTTTGGTGAGCATGTTCATAATAGTGACGAAGTTAATATGATTAGAGGTGCTAATATGATTTTTTTTTCTTTATGGGATGATGTGAAAAAAGCTACTGCCATAGAATTGTCATTACAATGATCCCTCGTTTATTGCGGGGGTTCGGTTCCAGGACCACCCTCGAAAGGTGAAAATCCGCAAAGTAGGAGCACCATATTTATTACAGGTATTTTACATTTATTTTTACCTTTACTGTATAAACCCTCCCTGCACTGTTAACAACTCGCCCTTTACTTTATTAATAACTGCGTGCAAGCGTAAATTTATACAAGTGTGACAGGTAAGTTTACCATAAATAACAGCGCGCAAGCTTAAAGCTATATGAACGTGATAGATAAGCTTACCTCGAATGACGTGATGATGACGTTTACATACTGCTCAGCCAGTGGCGGCCGACAGCCGAGAAACTACTTCCTTCCTTCAGCATATATAACAGTTTTACCTTATCTGCTATGGTCAACATCTGCCGCTTAGGCTCACTACCAGAAGCCTTAGAAGATGAAGGACGCTTCGGTGGTATTGTAGGGGTTGATATACACAAGCTAAAGTTTCACAAAAAACACAAGCACAACGATTAAGAGGCACAACGAGAAAGGCGTACACGTGAGTAACTGAATGGGTGAGGCGAGACAATGGAAGATGCTGGGAGATTCAAGCTTCAATCAAAAAGCCAATCAGACCCCAGAATACTGTTGCAACCCCAAACAACCTTGTTACTCCTTTTTAATTACCACTTCTTTTACTGTAACCATCAGCGTTCATTTAAACCAATCAGCATTCACTTCTCCTCGAATAGCCAATCATAATGAAATTTCTGGTCTTACCCTCGACCCTACCTTGGCTGACCATCTTAGTCCCAAGACCTCCCCCCTGTCTGAGGTTTTCTATATCTGGTCAAGAACACCGGCAGGTAGAGTACAGTTCCTATCCAGCGATCTTAACCACATAGCAGGAGTATATTCCCCGTACCGGCTTTTGTCCACCTGAAGCTCCCTGGGTTGCGTTTGTATATCATTATTGTGTATTATTGCTCTCCTCCCAAGTTCCATTTCACTTTTTGTATCAGTTAAAAGTTATATTAATTATCATTATTCATTCCTTGTTCGTTTTCGTCCGTTTTTTGTTAATCTGTAGGTTTATATTTATTAATTTATATTTATTAGTTATTAATATGGTTAGGTCTGTTTTTGTTAATCTGTAGGATTGTATATATTTATGTCTGTTTTGTAATCTGTAGGTTTGTTAAATCTCAGATTGTAATTCCTATTGTATTAACTGAAATTAATATTACAATTGTTCACCTTATTTCCATGCCCTTCACTATTTCGACCCAAATTACAAGTCATTTAGCCATTTCCACCCGGTCATAGATTAGCCTAGGTCTCGGGCATGAAAAACTTTAATTTGGTATTTACCAGTCATACTTGGGTGTAATATATTGGCGACCTTGCCAGGATCCTTGCTCAAAGTACAGTAGTTAACATTAACTTCTCCCTTGTTCCCGTATTGTTATAACAATTGTATTACGATTTTAGGAAAGTGAACAGTGAATTCTTGAGTTTTATATTTGTGAAACAAATTTTTTGTGTGTGTATTTATTGTTTGTCTTTTGTTATAAGAAGTACAAATCGCAACAACCGTAACAAGTGTGTGATGATTGTTGGTCATTAGTGTACACAGTGTTGCCTCACTTATCGCGGTAGTTCGGTTCTGGGACCCGCCGCGAACCAGGAAATCCGCCTATATGTACATAGATATTTTAATATATTTTTACGTTTACACTGTATAAACCCTCCCTGCACTGTTAAAAAAACACCCTTTACATTATAAATAACAGCAAGCAACGTAAATTTTTATGAAAGTGATAGATAAAATTACAGTGAATGAGGTGATAATGACGTGACATACATATCATTTACAATTATTTTTTCGTTTACGTAGTGTATAAACCCTCCCTGCACTGTTAAAAAAAACACCCTTAATATTATAGATAACAGCAAGCAACGTAAATTTTTATGAAAGTGATAGGAAAACTTACCGTGAATGTGATGATGACGTGACATACATACTCATTTACAATTATTTTTTCGTTTACGTACTGTATAAACCCTCCCTGCACTGTTGAAAAAACACCCTTTACATTATAAATAACAGCAAGCAACGTAAATTTTTATGAAAGTGATAGATAAAATTACGGTGAATGAGGTGATAATGACGTGACATACATACTCATTTACAATTATTTTTTTGTTTACGTACTGTATAAACCCTCCCTGTACTGTTAAAAAAAACACCCTTTACATTATAAATAACAGCAAGCAACGTAAATTTTTATGAATGATAGATAAAATTACGGTGAATGAGGTGATAATGACGTGACATACATACTCATTTACAATTATTTTTTCGTTTACGTATGTATAAACCCTCCCTGGCACTGTTAAACACCCTTTACATTATAAATAACAGCAAGCAACGTAAATTTTTATGAAAGTGATAGATAAAATTACGGTGAATGAGGTGATAATGACGTGACATACATACTCATTTACAATTATTTTTTCGTTTACTAACTGTATAAACCCTCCCTGCATTGTTAAAGAAACACGCTTTACATTATAAATAACAGCAAGCAACGTAAATTTTTATGAAAGTGATAGATAAAATTACGGTGAATGAGGTGATAATGACGTGACATACATACTCATTTACAATTATTTTTTCGTTTACGTACTGTATAAACCCTCCCTGCACTGTTAAAAAAACACCCTTTACATTATAAATAACAGCAAGCAACGTAAATTTTTATGAAAGTGATAGATAAAATTACGGTGAATGAGGTGATAATGACGTGACATACATACTCATTTACAATTATTTTTTCGTTTACGTACTGTATAAACCCTCCCTGAACTGTTAAAAACACACCCTTTACATTATAAATAACAGCAAGCAACGTAAATTTTTATGAGAGTGATAGATAAAATTACCATGAATGAGGTGATGATGATGTGACACACATACTCATTTACAATTATTTTTTCGTTTATGAACTGTATAAACCCTCCCTGCACTGTTAAAAAAACACCCTTTACATTATAAATAACAGCACGCAACGTAAATAAAAAAAAAAATGAAAATACTGAAAATTTTTTTTTTCAATATTTTAATATTTTTGCGTATACCCATAAAATAAAATAATAATTTATCCAAAAAAAAAAACCGCGATAGAGTGAGAACGCGAACCAAGGAGCGCAAATAACCGGGGTAACACTGTACTCATTATCTTGCGTGGTAGCCGCAAAGTTAACACTAATCTGAACGTAGGGTGATGGTAGATTTCTGTATGTTCTTCCAAGACTCGTTAATTTTGTTAACCTAATTAATTTCATGAATCAGTATTAAATGGCTCGTTAGGTTTTTTCAAGAGTCATCAAGAATCGGAGTGCTTTCTATTTTCAAGTCTTTATTCAAGTATCAATATTCAACGTACTCTCACAAGTATCCAAGTTTCAAAGTACTCTACTCAAGTATCGGGATACGTATAATCCCATCACTCATGCTATATTCTAGTCTCTCTACCTAACAAGTCGTTAATACTCTAGTGTCGAAGTATTTGGGAATAGTAAAGCATAGATTCTGGGGTCGTGCTTGACTATCGTTACTGTATTTTCCCAGAGCTTCCTCGCTTCATTTTTCCTAAGAGTTTTGATTAATAGACGTCATGGCTAGTAAGAATTTGATATACTGTATCATTTTTCTTGAAGTCTCCCTCTTGGGATAAAGTAAGTGACATTAGAAAATCCGATTGGTTAAAGATTGCTAAACATTATAAAATTGCTCTTCCAACTCCCTCATCAAAGGTAACTAAGTAAACTGTTAAGGAACTTGTTTAGAAACGTTTAATGAAACAAGGTGTTCTTGAAGTAATTGCCGAATATGTTTCATTACGAGAGGATACTGAGGAAGATTCCGATCCAGACGAGATTCCTAAGTCAAAGAAAATTGAAGTAGCTCGTGTTGATAATGCTACTCCGAAAATTGACCCCTCTTCTTCGCTCGAGTTAGAGAAGTTTAGATTAGAACTTCAGTACAAAACGAGAAAAATGGAATTAGAAGCAGAAATGGAAATAAAATTAGCAGTAGAAGCGAGAGAAAGGGAATTAATATTAGAAGTAGAAACGAGAAAATTAGAAGCAGAAAGGGAATTAAAATTAGAAGTAGAAACGAGAAAAATGGAAGTAGAAACAAGAAATTGGAAGTAGAAACGAAAAAATTAGATGCAGAAAGAGAATTAAAATTAAAAGAGTTGGAACAGGTTGATAAGCATAGGGACATAGAACTATCTATAAAGGAGAAAGAGGTATCTTACAACTATTCCACAGTTTCTTCTATGGTACCAATATTTAATGAAGGAGGCATTGATGGGTCCTTTAAATTGTTTGAGAAAATCGCTAATAAACAGAATTGGCCAAAAGACGAGTGGATGAACATTATAGGTCCTAAATTGTCGGGAAATTCTCTGAGAGTTTATGGTAGTTTGGATGTAACGAAGACTATGATTTTGTTAAAACTCAAATACTTCATGCGCATGCAATCACACCCGAAGGATGTAGGCAGAAATTTAGGAATATGACTAAAGCTAAGTATCAAACCTATGAGGAATTTGCCATCGAGAAAATGCGACAGACCAAAAAGTGGTTAGAATCCTTAAATGTCACTACATTTTCCAAACTCGTGAATGCAATAGTCTTGGAGGAATGGAAGATTAAAATACCATTTCCTATACTGGAATATGTAGAGGAGAGCAATATAATGGAGCTTCTTATGGTGGCAGAAATGGCAGATGCTCAAGCTTTACGGTTGGAATCCCGGAATCTGCATGGGGCGGATCGTGGTGTTTTTGTAAAATCTACCTCTCGTGATCCCAAAATTAGATGGAGTGATGGGCAGAGAGACAATAAGTGAAATTCAAATCAGCTATTTTGTGCTTATTGTAAGAAAGTAGGACATACCATTGCACAGTGTAAACATCCAGGGAGCCAAGTTTCAAAGAAGGGTTTTACTGATACAGATTCCAATACTAAACCAGTTGCTTCTAATTTTTACTCTTCTCAGACCAGTATGTTCAAAGCATTTACTTTCACAGGTCATGTCGCGCTTAGCCCAAAGGGTCGGGCATTCCCCATAACTATTCTTAGAGAATTAGATGCAGAAAGAGAATTAAAATTAAAAGAGTTGGACAGGTTGGTAAGCATAGGGACATAGAACTATAAAGGAGAAAGAGGTATCTTACAACTATTCCACAGTTTCTTCTATGGTACCAATATTTGACGAAGGAGACATTGTTGGGTCCTTTAAATTGTTTGAGAAAATCGCTAATAAACAGAATTGGCCAAATGACGAGTGGATGAACATTATACTAGGTCCTAAATTATCTGGAAAGTCTCTGAGAGTCTAAAGTAGTTTGGATGTAACAGAAGAGTATGATTTTGTTAAAACTAAATACTTCATGCGCATGCAATCACACCCGAAGGATATAGGCAGAAATTTAGGAATATGACTACAGCTAAGTATCAAACCTATGAGGAGTTTGCCACCAAGAAAATGCGACAGTTCAAAAAGTGGTTAGAATCCTTAAATGTCACTACATTTTCCAAACTCGTGAATGCAATAGTCTTGGAGGAATGGAAGAGTAAAATACCACTTCCTATTCTTAAATATGTAGAGGAGCGCAATATAACGGAGCTTCTTAAGGTGGCAGAAATGGCAGATGCTCAAGCCTTACGGTTGGAATCCTGGAATGTGTGTGGGGCGGATTGTGGTGTTTTTGTAAAATCTACCTCTCGTGATCCCCAAAGTAGATGGAGTGATGGGCAGAGAGACAATAAGTGAAATTCAAACCAGCTATTTTGTGTTTATTGTAAGAAAGTAGGACATACCATTGCACAATGTAAACATCCAGGGTGCCAAGTTTCAAAGAAGGGTTTTACTGATACAGATTCCAATACTAAACCAGTTGCTTCTAATTTTTACTCCTCTCAGACCAGTATGTTCAAAGCATTTACTTTCACAGGTCATGTCGTGCTCAGCCCAAAGGGTCAGGCATTCCCCATAACTATTCTTAGAGATACTGGGGCTGCTCAGTCCATTTTAGTTCATGATGCCATTCCTAATCTGAGTCATAAGTTAACAGGAGAGAAGGTACTACGGTCAGATTTAACATCTCATATGTCATATCCTCTTGCATGAGTTTATCTTGAATGCTCACTGTTCAAGTCAAATGTAAAAGTAGCTGTTAAATATGGTAAATTGCCTGTTCAAGGAGTTCAGCTATTATTGGGAAATGATCTCACTGGAACTCTTACCGTACATGATATTACTACTGTTGATAATCCTCTTCCAAGAGTTCTTGATGAATCCCCTGATCTTTTTCCTTCTTGTGGAGTAAAAAGCGCTCAAGCTAAACTCGCTGTGACTAAATCATCTAATACATTGTCATCCTTGCCTTCACCTAAAGTTCAGGAAGATCTCCTGAACCAGCCACTGTCTAAAAAAAACTAATACCAGCACAGAGTTCTGATACTTTGTTGGCAGTGATGCGACATGTTGCTGTGGATAATGATGATAAAAGCATCCCAAAAGAAATTCAGTCTGATCAGGATCACTAGAGGTAGATATCGGAACTGTTTCTCCCGTTACAGTATGTGTGGCAGACACCAACCCTATGTCTGAGATGGGATTGGATGGTGATGGTGAGAGTAGCCTACCTGTTGACTTACCCTGTAACCAAGTCTCTCTCTCCAACACCAGGATATTACACAATATTAAAGAATATCTTGGTGATCTTCATTCAAACTAGAAGGTACACTTGGCTCAGCTGTTGCATCAGTTTCCCTCTGTTATTTCTGATTCTCCAGGATTGTGGCTCCAGACTTCAACCTTTTGCAAGCCGACCAACAAACTAATGTACTGCACCCTGTGGCAGATTATTCCTGCAAGTTGAAGAAGCATCAACAACCCTATTCCACCAGAGAAAAAGAGGCACTGGCTCTCATCCTTGCAATAAAAAAGTTTGAGTGCTATCTTCAGGCTTCGCCTAACTGTGTAAAAGTTTTCACCGACCACCACCCACTGGCCTTTATCAACTCGACCAAACTTCTTGATCAAAGGCTTCTTAGGTGGTCCCTCCTACTTCAGACCTGCAATTTTCAAGTTCACCATATCAGAGGCACCGAAAATATATTCGCTGATGCCTTATCACGTGGATTTGAGGCAGATGCCAGTGTGAGAAATGTCCAAACTTTCAACGTGCTGCCATCGGTATTTCTACGAAGCATCAGTACCAACCTTTGTTCCATCATCTGTATAAACACATTACTTACTATCCTCAAACATAACGTGGTATTCAAGGATGTCTACCGAGAAGTGGGAATGCTGGAAGTATTTGTTACTTGCCGGTCAAGATACTGTGATCCCACCAAATACTAAGAGCTGCTTGTTTGTCGTCGTCTCTCTTCATTACTTCTTCTGGGTTCCCCTACAGAAGTTTTTGGTGTGGGGGTATGTTACAACCCTAAACAACCTTCTTGCTCCTTTTTAATTGCCACTTCTTTTACTGTAACCATCAGCGTTCATTTCAACCAGTCAGCATTCACTTCTCGAATAGCCAATCATAATTAAGTTTCTGGCCTTACCCTCGAACCTACCTTGGCTGACCATCTTAGTCCCAAGACCTCCCCCCTGTCCGAGGTTTTATATACCTATCCAGCAATCTTAACCACATACCAGGAGTATATTTCCCGTACCGGCTTTTGTCCACCTGAAGCTCCCTGGGTTGCATTTGTATATCATTATTGTGTATTAGCTTATTGCTCTACTCCCAGGTTCCATGTCACTTTTCGTATCAGTTAAAAGTTATATTAATTATCATTATTAATTCCTTGTTGGTTTTTGTCTGTTTTTTGTTAATCTGTAGGTTTATATTTATTAATTTATATTTATTAGTTATTAATGTGTTTAGGTCTGTTTTTGTTAATCTGTAGGATTGTATATATTTATGCCTGTTTTGTTAATTCTCAGAATGTAATTCCTATTGTATTAAGTGAAATTAATATTACAATTGTTATAAATTGTTCACCTTATTTCCATGCCCTTCACTATTTCGAGCCAAATTACGAGTCATTTAGCCATTTCCACCCGGTCATATATTAGCCTAGGTCTCGGGCATGAAAAACTTGAATTTGGTATTTACCAGTCATACCTGGGTGTAATAATACAGAACACAATTCTGTGATTCGTCGTCTCCCACCCATCAGCCAATAGCATCCCGTGTACTGTCTCACATAGGTGCGACCCTTTGCGTTTTCCGAAACGCCGATACCGGTATCGTATTTTATATAATGCAGTACTGTGAGTAACATGTTTAAATATATGCTTTTTACTATTTTTTTATGTTTTATTATTCTTAGGCAAGAAATCATTTTTTTATCAATAAAAATAATGAAAATACTAAAAATTTTAATATGTACTATTTCACATAGGTGCAACCCTTTGCGTTTTCCGAAACGCCGATACCGTTATTGTATTTTATATGATGCAATGCTGTGAGATACATGTTTAAATTTATGTTTTTTTACTATTTTTTACTGTTTTATTATTCTTAGGCTAGTAAATACTTTTTATTTATCAACAAACTAATGAAAATACTGGAAATTTTAATATGTACTACCTCACGTAGGTGCGACCCTTTGTGTTTTCCGAAATGCCAGTACAGGTATCGTATTTCATATGATGCAATACTGTGAGGTACATGTTTAAATTTATGTTTTTTACTCATTTTTACTGTTTTATCATTCTTAGGCTGGGAAATGCTTTTTTTTTTTTTTATCAACAAAGTAATGAAAATACTGGAAATTTTAATATTTCCACATATCGTGGATTCACCTGATACACTCAGAAAATCTGAGATATAAAATACATATACTCGCCAAAAAAATCTGTGATGCAGTGACTTCGCAGAGGGTGAATTGTGATATAGCGAGGGATTACTGTATTATAATATCAGACGATAATTCTGAAATACTGTACTAAAATATGTAAGTTAAATAAAGTTTTCACCATATTCACTTTGCATATGTGAGAGGACTGAAGAGATAGAAGAACAAGGGACAGGTAATCTGTCTTCAGGAATCCTTTTTTCACCAGTGGTTACTGTGTCCAAATATCTGCCCCAGAACTCCTCTGATCATTATTAATGGCCTAAATGGAAACCGGTAACCAGCTGCGAGGTTGCTTTGAATATAACAATTAGTCATCCCTCATGACGAAACATCGTACTTATGACATATAAGTGCAACTGGAACTGCACTGCTAAATTCAATTATATGTGTAGGTGTTGTATTTGTGAGGAGAAGAACAAGACCATGAATGGAGGGATATCCAGCTAAGATGTATATGGGAAGAAGTCCTAAAATACTTATTAAAATGATAATAGAGTAATCCCTCGTTTATCGCGAGGGTTAGGTTCCGGGACCCGTCGCAATATGTGAATTTCCGCAAAGTAGGAACACCTTAAAAAAAAGTTTTTTTTCCTTTTTTTTTTTTACACTTCTTCCACGAGTACAAAGAGGATTACGATTAGAAAAGATCATCATTATATATATATATATATATATATATATATATATATATATATATATATATATATATATATATATATATATATATATATATATATATATATATATATATATATATATATATATATATATATATATATATATATATATATATATATATATATATATATATATATATATATATATATATATATATATATATATATATATATATATATATATATATATATATATATATATATATATATATATATATATATATATATATATATATATATATATATATATATATATATATATATATATATATATATATATATATATATATATATATATATATATATATATATATATATATATATATATATATATATATATATATATATATATATATATATATATATATATATATATATATATATATATATATATATATATTGGCATTTATTATCCTACTAGGACCTATTGTATTACCAAGCCAATTTTCACCAATTTCCCTTCTGAACCTAAATTTATCAAGCTTAAATCCATTACCCATTACGAGTTCTAGTTTGATCATTAATTTTTAAAACTTTATTAATTATCACCCTTGTAATGACCTGTCAGATGTGAAGGGATTATAAAAGATGTGTAATGAATACCCAGCTCTCTGCTGGGTTTTAATACACCTCTGCATTACTCTCATGATGTCTATTCCAAAGATTCTCCTTAGATATTATTATTATTATTATTATTTTTAACAATAATTTTCCTTTGATGATGATTGAGGAGATTATTATTATTAATATCATTATTATTACGAATTTGTAATTAAACCATTAATTTTACAATAAATAATGTAGTTTTGGTTGAATGAACAAGAGTTAATTAAAGATGTCTATCTCTCTCTCTCCAACATTCTATTCTACCCAACCCCCCACACTCTCTTTGTCCCAGCCAACTAGGGAGGGGCACTGTACACAGTTATTAAAGTAAATAAACCAACAGATGTACCAACAATGATGAGCCCTTAATAATAACAATAATAATAATAATAATGATGATGAGAATAATTCCACAATCATCATCAGAGGAAAATTATTGATGCCAATAATAATAATAATAAAAATAATAATAAGATCTAAGAATTATTGGAATAGACATCATGAAAGTAATGCAGAGGTATATTAAAACCCAGCAGAGAGCTGGAGATTCATTACACATCTTTTATAATCCCTTCACATCTGACAGGTCATTACACTCTCCGTCTCTGTTTCTCTTTACAGCCTGATAAAGGCTGTTTTATTTTATAATTTTTTGGCCCATCCTGGTGTCACAATAATCTAAAAAAAAAAAAAAAAAAAATGGAAAAAAAAAAAAGATACAGTGAATTCGCGATATATCAAGGGATCACTGTATTGCTTATATTGAATGCAGTAAAAAATGTTACAAGATAACTGCCCAAGACTTGGGTTTAAAGGGCACTCGTCAGCCATTAAGGGTAAGACAGTGAAAGTACCACGTATGAAGAAGTATCTTAACCCAGAGGTCAGAGATTGCCAAGAAATTTATGAAATAATGATAAGTGTTACTCATTACTTTGTGTCATTTTAGTATACCAGTGAGTATACATCCTTAATTACATGTCATTCAGTCAAGAAAAACTTAGCATTATGAAACAGTGAGTCTTCTGATGCCGAAGTCACCAGTCTAATAATAGCTAGAGCCAACTGGACACAAAAATGGTAGGTAAAGTGGCAATTGCTGTAGACTTGTCAAGTTATCATCTTTGAAATGTTGCTAAAGCTGCCAACCCTATTTTTTGATTTAATTCTAATGCAAATGAGACTGAGAAACCACTTTAATCATATCATCGATAGCAAACCATGAATACAACACATTATTGTTAAGATGATTTAGGAGACTGAATTTCTTAGTGGTGGG
Organism: Halocaridina rubra; assembly: GCA_037179515.1. Classification (NCBI taxonomy): domain Eukaryota; kingdom Metazoa; phylum Arthropoda; class Malacostraca; order Decapoda; family Atyidae; genus Halocaridina; species Halocaridina rubra. Next base: position 3,024 of record JAXCGZ010015357.1, on the reverse strand, counting down.
AAATATGGAAGTAAATCAACAGAGCTAATAGAAATATGAAAGGTGATTTGTCTTTTTATATGGAAAGGAAAGGAACAAATGGCTTATTCAAATGCAAGAAAGTAGTATTTAATGGCATAAACATGGCTATGTGATGAGAATACCCGCCTCCTCTTCACTAACTTTAAGAGTAAGAATCAGATTTAATCAGACCACACACCCTCACCCTAGATTGGGGGCTATGGTAGAGTGCGCAAGTCAGGAAGCAACTAATGAGGTTTGATCCCACTGAAAGTCTTAAGAATGGCATCCAACCTTAGTCCTCCAGCTTCAGTATATCAATGTCTACCTCCATTTGAATGGAAAATAATTGTGACATGAAATGGTGTATAATCATACCTTAGATTAGTTAACGACACTAATACTGTACCATTTACAAAGGAAACAAATAAAACAGTTTGTACTCTTTATTGAGTAAACATATTTGCATAACATGTGTAGTGTACTTAATGCAGTCCCTTTCTTTCATCTGTAGAAAATAAATGCAAAAAGGAAACAGCTCTTGATACTCCCATAATACAAAACTATTGTAGGAGTAATTTCAGTGTACATTTCTTTGGTCAGATTTTTGTATGCATAACATACTTTGCAGTCACATTACAGAAAATTATCAGGTACAAAAAAGGTTAAAACAGACTTTATCTTTAGAGAGTAAGAGTCATTTGATATATGTTCTCATGCTCTGGAATACATAATTTGATAAAATGACATAACGATTTATCTAACTGGGCTCACTCTCTGCTTGAATGAGAGATTATTATTTACTTCTGTTAATGTGTACTGTATAAGTTCATTGAGGAAATAGGGGGGTTATGACTGCATTATAAATTAAATAGAGGGGGGTTTTACAAAACAAAAACATTTATTTCATACATATTGTTTTTGTATTCATTTTGATCTTTATTATAGGAAATAAAAAATCGTATTATGCAATAACAAAAATATTTTAGTTTTACTTTAGTATATGTTGGTGTTTGCATTCCATAAGTTTAAGTTAATGTATGAAGAACTTGTCCCCCTTATACTGCTGATTTTTATGAGCATTACCTACTTTGTAAGAAGCATATGTTCCTTTCTATAATGTGTTTCATGTTTGATTAATGTATAATTTTACCGAAATGAGAAGGATTCGAATATTACCTCCATTTCGTTTTTGTTTTTACAACTTAAAACCTCATAATTATCGCATATTATCTCCATTTCATTTTTGTTTTTACAACTTAAAACCTCATAATTATTTTTATTACGTCAGGATGCATACTAGGGAACCACAGTAGTGCAGTGGTTAGAGCACTCGATGTAAAAATTGACAAACCCGTAATTAATCCCACTCCAGGGCGTTAGAAAGGGCATCTAGTCTTAATTCTCCATCTCTATCCTGTCAGTGTCCATCCCCAATATGGTGACTAAGGATGACACAGAGAAGCAAACATCATTTTGGTGAACACTGCAATATTAAATTACATTAAATAATTTTTAATGCATTCAGACCCTTTGTTGTTGTGACAATTCTAATTCTTTCTGATGAGCAAAAACAGGATTATATTTGTTCGGAATATTAGTTTATAAGTTAAGTAAATAACACATTCTTGAGCTTACATTTTTGAACTCTGTAGAATACCTACAATAATATATGCAGTTAAATATATTTTTTCAGCATTTTCTATTCATTTTCTTTAAGAATATCTATTATTTTTTTTTTCTAAAATCAAAAGTAATATATATCAGAACTTGATTCAGTAATCTTATTTTGTCTAAGATAATGCTGGTTTAGCAGATAAGTCAATCCATACTGGATATATAATTTTCTAAACTGACCAGGAGCTTTTCGGTCATGTTGATTATTTTGATTGTTCAAACGGTGTCATCCTCGTTGGTGTTGGCAATGTTGCCACTTTGCTCTCACTCATGATCCACGTAAAGGTGACATTTTGTCCACAAAATATCCACACAAAAAATTCAATATTCCACAAATTAATCCACAAATTTTTTTTACTACATGATAATGAAATCTAAAGTTTTATAGTGGCATTACATTATTTGACTTGATTCGCATAAAGAAACTGAATTTAAGTGAAATCAAAACACATTTTTTGTAATACTGAATTTATTAACTCAATCATAGTCACTTTATGAAATGTAAGCATTATATTTAAAAAAAAAATCTTAGAAAAATAACTTAGATAAAAATAATCCTTTCTATGAAATTAAAGCATTCTGCATCTTTTTTTTTTCTTTTTACTTGTGTAAATATTTGGTATGAAAAGATAACTGAACTTAAAATCATCCTTTTGTTTTGTTTTGTTTCAAATATGCTACTTTTTATTGTGCATCCAGTTCTAGGGATACAATTTCTTTTTGGTCATCACCTTCTGCATTTCCCTTTGCATTGAAATTTCTTAACATATCCAAAGATGGCTCAAAATTGACACAGGACTTTCCTTGAAGAGATAATCCATATCTTATTTGAAGAATTGCTTCTACAGATCTTACACTGAACCGATTTCTAAGCTTGCTGTGCACGACATTCATCTGCGAAAATATTTTCTCAACAGAGGCATTAGAGAAAGGTAATGTAAAGAAAGACAATGCTAAACATGAAATGTTGGGGTATTTTGGTTCCTCTGCAGAATTCTTTTTCTCTCTCACTTCAGACCAGAAACAAACACTGTGTTTCAAACATGACTTGGGCCACTGATATAAGTTCACAACATTCCATTCATTTTCCAAGCTATCCATATCTGTGAAGACTGATTGATATCTATAGGCAATTGGCACAATAGAGTCTTTGTGCTGAGAAGTAGTAATTGCAGGGTGGAATATCTTAAGCATTAACGAAGTTTCAACATTGTCAGGCTGTTACAATATTTGATATAATTGTTATTTTGTTAATGAACGCATCCATGTTTTGTTTACATTGAAAGTAATAAAGATGCCCACTAGGTGGCAGACAAGAACTGTTCATAATGCCCTTTCAGTCTCCTA
>JAXCGZ010015356.1:67500-95383 GCA_037179515.1 Halocaridina rubra | reverse complement strand
TTTTTTTTAACGGTGTGACACCGGGACAGGCAGAAACTGCCCTCATCAATAAGGGCCCGGGCACGAGAAAATACCAAGACGAAGGAAAGAAAAAGGTTAAGGGCAAGGCAGAGATGAGGTAATGTCACACAAAGGAAAACGACAGACAGAAAAAAAACAGTCAAAGTACAGAGGACCCAGAGATATGGAGGACTAGGCTCTGAGATGACGATAGATCTGCTTTTTGAAGGATGAAAGGTCATAAGAATTAGGAAAGACAGAAGGAGGAAGAGAGTTCCAGAGTCTGGAGGTAGATGGGAAGAAGCAGTCGCTGCACCTACCAATCCGCGAGCTACAAATCTCCACACAGTACCTGTGAGATGAGGCCGCTTGGCGAGTGTTACGCAGCCTCGGCAGTGGAGGAATGATGCAACTCGCCAACTCATCAGAGCAGTGATAGAAGTAGTAGCGATAGAAAAGCGAAAGGGAAGATACCTTATGGCGAAGAGAGAGAGAATCCAGGTTGGAAGTAAGAGAAGGATCATTAATGAGTCTCACTGCCTTAGATTCAACCCTATCTAGAAGATAAGTAAAAGAAGAAGCACCCCAGATTTGTGAGCAGTATTCTAAGCAGGGGCGGATAAGACCTTTGAAAATTTTAAGTAACTGCAATGAGGAAAAGTAATGACGAAAACGAAACAAAACCCCCAATTTTTTGGATGAAGATTTAGAAATTTGGATTATGTGATTCCTCCAAGACAGGTTAGAGGCTATTTGGATTCCTAATATGTTGATAGAGATCCATGATGTGCACTGAGTCGGCTCTGTCCTCTGTAGTTGCAAGAGTTGGCCGACCTGATCGGGGTTTATCTGTGACCGTGAAGTGACCATTCTGAACCTTGACACTCAGATTTTCACTGTTGAGTATGATGGGCAGTCATCCTTTAATAATTCCTTCATCTCGGCATAGATATCCGCCTCTCCTATGGCTTGCAAGAAGAGGAAATTCATGTCCAACAGTGCTTCAATATTACCAAAATTCACTATAGGAGCTACCAGCATGCAAAAAAGAGAAAGATATATTGTATTCCAGCATACTTATTTTTTTGCATATCTTCTCCTAAATAGTTGTTCTACCTCCCCTGTAAAGGCAACAGCTATACTCTCTCACGATACCCTTATAGCCAGGAACTTTTCAACACCCCCTCGTAAGTTGCGATTTCAGTGTTCAATTAAGTTAATAAGTGCAGATTCCAAGACGTGTCTAGTAATAATGTCCTTACTTCTTACAAAAACATGAGCATAGTTCCAGTTAATATGGTGGCGGCAATCAGCATAATGCTTACACAAGGCACTGGAAGACTGATGATTTTGAACGTTATATTTACGTTAGTTGACACAGAAATCTCAAGATTTGCTGGGCTGGCCAACATAGTACTTATCACAAACTTTACATGGAATCTTATCTATAATATTAGATGTGAAAATAGGGCTATTTTCAATCAACAATTGTGAAAAAAAAACTTTTATATATGCAAACTAAACGAACATTTAATGTTCTAAAAACCTTGACTAAACTTTGACATCCCTTGAAATATGGAATAACTAAGATATTATTAAATTTTCAAAACAACAGTACTATTGTGGTGGGAGGATCTATGAAATATACATTTTGCAGCACAGAAAAAGTTATTTAAGAACCATCTGGGATTACAGTTATTTTTCCTATATCAAGGAGTTTCTCAATCTGAGCATAAAAAAAATCGGGGCATACAATATGTAAAGCTTGAAGAAATATTGAAGAAAAGATAGATTTCTTTATTTTATGATCATGATCAGAGTTATAATGCAAGTAAAATAAGTTATTTGTGGGCTTTCTAAAAATATCAGGCTTCAAAGAGAAAGGTTGCCTATGCAATAATGACGTATAATATTTTTAGAAAGCCCACAAATAATCTATCTTACATGCATTATTAAAAGAAAAGCTATATCACTCCCACAGTATTACATAATTCTGAAAAATATGTGATGAAAACACAGTCTTGTTTACAACAGAATATAACTGTTATTATGCTTCATTGGTATACATATCACCTATGCCATAAATTTTGGTTCTGGAATTCGTCTTCCGAATTATAAACCAGAGAACGTAAATCCAATGCATACAAAATACGATTTACTGTTACTAATAGCTTCACAGTGAGTAGCATTCACGAGAAGGTAAAATGGGAAGCGTGATCATATAATATTCAGATATAATACGTGATTTGTACATGTTGTAAGAAAACTAAATATCAGCATTGGGATGCATCTTATTCTCGTATTATACATGTATGATTTCAAGTTACTGTACGAAGGACAGAATATCAAAAGGTCTTGTACATGTATGGTACATACTAGCAACGAATTTAAAATCAATGAGGATGAAAAAAACTGGAAATATTGCATACAGGTATGATACATGATTGGTACGCATTGGAATAATACTGAATGCCAAAGCCTGTGAATAGTTTGGTATAAGAATAATAAATGCAACTAAAGTTTGAGGCAGCAAATGAAAGCATAAGCATATACTGCTAAAAGGAACAATGTAAGAAAGGCAACAGTTGCATTCCATTGCATGTATTGCACAAGTGCAAGACATGTTTTATAAAACTTGGAAAGATTCAAAATGACAACAAACGAAATCCTAAGTTTCATAAGATAGGTGAAACTAGTAGAGATATAGCTTATATGAGTATCAGAGGGATTTAATAACATATCAGGGTACAATATATAATGGGTAAAACTTGAGAATAATCTGAATAGCATCACAAGGAATTATGGACAGATAGAGTACAATATCGTTAAAAAATCGAAAAATATATATGCATGACAGCTGTGGAATATATTTTTAGTACGCCCTTAAAGAGATTTGATTTATTGAACACTTCCCTAAACCAGGAAATTGAAAAACTAAATTGTAAAAATGAAATGAAAAATCAAATGAATACGTTGGATTTTTGAAAGTTACATCACCTAATAAAAAAATTTAAAATAAAATTAAATATGAAATACACAAAGAAGTTGATAATATACTGAAATAGTTTTGCATTGTCTTTCTTGATGAAAGGTGTTTCAATCAACATTCTTTTTTCCCAACAGTGGCCCTATCTTTTTACTTGTAAAATACACGTACCTTGATTGCAACTGTCGTACAGAGAGAGAGAGAGAGAGAGAGAGAGAGAGAGAGAGAGAGAGAGAGAGAGAGAGAGAGAGAGAGAGAGAGAGAGAGAGAGAGAGAGAGAGAGAGAGAGAGAGAGAGAGAGAGAGAGAGACGGTTTTGATAAAAAAAAAGATCATAATAGGCTTTTTAGATTAGCCCAATTTGAGATCAAAGTTCGCGCACTCAAGTGCGTACAACACATGCTCGCATACAGTTCCTCCCGAAGAAAGCTTTACTCTGGTCATAAAAATACATTGTTTAATACAGCCAAAGATATTCTTTATTTTTATTATGAAATGAAAACTACTGGTGGAACAAACCATCTTCTGTGTCATGTTAGTGGTGTGGAAAGGACATGAGTGTCGTCCCTTCTTTGCTAAACCATTGGAAGATTATCAGGACTTATTGAAAATGAACAGACGTAATTTACCAAGGAAAATTGAAACGACGGAGTGCTTGAGATCTTTCAGACTGTATTTTAGTCCATCCTCAGAGAAACGTAATGAAAACATTGATATCAAAGTACAAAATGGCACCGAAATTACAATTTATATAATAAAAGGAACACTAAAAATAGAGAAAATTAAATTCATTACTTCCCGAGGTACCAGATCGTGATTAATCCAAGATGGGTTATCTATAATCTCTGATTTTGTATGCTAAATGTAGTTTATAGAACTGACAAATAATTAGGCCAAAGGAAAATTAACCTGGGTTTGTATGAAAGCGAATTCAAGAAAAATTTTTGGAAGCAACGTTATTGCAATAAGCTCTTGCGCTACTATTTAACAGGCCAATGAAATCTGTGTGATATATTACTAAATTAATAAGTATGGCATTTGAATATTGACCAGTTCTGAGTATTTTTGCTAATTTACTTTTTTACTTTTAGCATATATTTTCTAGTCCGACCAATGTAAAATAATTAGCAATGTCTCCATAGTATATTGTATTCTATATTGGTAGTTTGCTAAAGGCTCGTTTTTTCTACTCTTTTCTTTTCAATTGTGTTGCTTTAAGTGAAGACGAGATTTACAATGAATAATTTGAACAACTATCTAATATTACTGAACCCGGAAAAGTAAGGACAGGAAATGGAATTCGGAGGGGGCTTTGTCTTTACTTTATTGCTATTGTGATGTGTTTTCAGGGCTTTATAAAGGCAGAATTCCGAAATATGAGGCGGATAACACAAATTCTTTCAAATTGACCTGCTAGTTTAAACCACTTCACTAATGATTCAGGGTTGACATTGAGTAATGCTCTCAAAAATATAGACGAAAATATGGAAATTTTTACATTAATATGGTGACCAGAGTAAAAATGAGCATATGAGAAATTATGTGTTGGCTTTCTTTAAATACTAAATAAACATATCTAAAAAGGTTGTCTATGAATTAACACGTCTAAAAAGGCTCGACGGTTATCTTCTTCTATTTCCAGACTGAATTTAATTGAAGGCACTTGTTCATTTAATTTTGAGAGAAGGCTGTTAGCATCAATATCTTTAGGAATAACTGCTAAAATACTATTTTCATACATAAATCAATTAACAGGAAAATGAATTTATACTGAGAATATTCTATTTTCAAATATTTTAATATATAAATTTGGAAGGAGGCAAAGAGGATTACCCATTGCCATACTAAAAATTTATTTATACTATTTACAGTTAAAAACGAATTTGCAATCAGTGATAAACAAAACAAACAAACAAACTTTATTTCCATTTCAATACAATGGGTATTCGTCAGCCAGGGCAAGCCCCAACCCCCCACTGTGGTGTCCAACCACAGCAGTTCCTGCCAGTAAACAGCTTAAACTCTCGGTCTTGGACGGGAACCGATCTTTCGACTTCGTGAATGCGAAGCCAGCGCGTTACTACTGTACTAGCCAGCAATAACCTGTTGTGAGGGTAAGGGCAAATCATGATTAATATGTTTGTTATTGAGATACTCATGAATTAGATTTAAAGGTACTTTTGTAAAAAGGGAACAAGCATAAAAAATTTCTAATTGCACATCGGGACTGAAAGATACTGAATTAAATTTTTCCACCAGATCTACTAAAAAGATCATATGAGACCCCGAAATAGTACCCAGCAAGGGTAACAACAATTTAACAAAATACTTTGCAGATTTATAGGTGATGGATCCCACAGAACTATTACTGGTCCCACTGGATAATTTTCTTTGAGAATTTTTACTAAACCATACATATATGAAAATGAAGGGGACTTGGTAGGGAACATTTCTATGTGGTCTTTACTGTCCATAAAAACTTCTTCAATCCACTACTAAATTTAATTAATAGATCACTACCAAATCCCTTCATCATTGCAGCAGCCGTAAAGGTCTTTTAGACGTCAATATGACTGTCTTGGACAGCTCATTGTTAACTTATCCTTCAGTTACTGATCCTTTTCTATGCCTACAGCTTCACAGAATATTATTGCATATTCGTTACACGTCTCTTATTATCTCTTCACATCTTTCAGTTCACAACACTCCCCATCTCTGTTTCTCTTTGCTTTATGTTTCCGTGTCCATGTAAAATTAGGGCAATTTTCTTCTCCTGTCTTAGTGTCACACTTATATATATATATAATATATATATATATATATATATATATATATATATATATATATATATATATATATATATATATATATATATATATATATATATATATATATATATATATATATATATATATATATATATATATATATATATATATATATATATATATATATATATATATATATATATATATATATATATATATATATATATATATATATATATATATATATATATATATATATATATATATATATATATATATATATATATATATATATATATATATATATATATATATATATATATATATATATATATATATATATATATATATATATATATATATATATATATATATATATATATATATATATATATATATATATATATATATATATATATATATATATATATATATATATATATATATATATATATATATATATATATATATATATATATATATATATATATATATATATATATATATATATATATATATATATATATATATATATATATATATATATATATATATATATATATATATATATATATATATATATATATATATATATATATATATATATATATATATATATATATATATATATATATATATATATATATATATATATATATATATATATATATATATATATATATATATATATATATATATATATATATATATATATATATATATATATATATATATATATATATATATATATATATATATATATATATATATATATATATATATATATATATATATATATATATATATATATATATATATATATATATATATATATATATATATATATATATATATATATATATATATATATATATATATATATATATATATATATATATATATATATATATATATATATATATATATATATATATATATATATATATATATATATATATATATATATATATATATATATATATATATATATATATATATATATATATATATATATATATATATATATATATATATATATATATATATATATATATATATATATATATATATATATATATATATATATATATATATATATATATATATATATATATATATATATATATATATATATATATATATATATATATATATATATATATATATATATATATATATATATATATATATATATATATATATATATATATATATATATATATATATATATATATATATATATATATATATATATATATATATATATATATATATATATATATATATATATATATATATATATATATATATATATATATATATATATATATATATATATATATATATATATATATATATATATATATATATATATATATATATATATATATATATATATATATATATATATATATATATATATATATATATATATATATATATATATATATATATATATATATATATATATATATATATATATATATATATATATATATATATATATATATATATATATATATATATATATATATATATATATATATATATATATATATATATATATATATATATATATATATATATATATATATATATATATATATATATATATATATATATATATATATATATATATATATATATATATATATATATATATATATATATATATATATATATATATATATATATATATATATATATATATATATATATATATATATATATATATATATATATATATATATATATATATATATATATATATATATATATATATATATATATATATATATATATATATATAATATATATATATATATATATATATATATATATATATATATATATATATATATATATATATATATGCATATATATATATATATATATATATATATATATATATATATATATATGTATATATAGTATATATATATATATATATATATATATATATATATATATATATATATATATATATATATATATATATATATATATATATATATATATATATATATATATATATATATATATATATATATATATATATATATATATATATATATATATATATATATATATATATATATATATATATATATATATATATATATATATATATATATATATATATATATATATATATATATATATATATATATATATATATATATATATATATATATATATATATATATATATATATATATATATATATATATATAAATATATATGAATCATTTTTTACCCCGACCGGGACTCGAACCTAGGACTTATGATTACTAAGTCAAGGCGCTACCACTACACCACAGAAGGTTAAAAGGAATCCAACCTTATAGCTTATATCTGCTATACTTAGGAATGAACGCATTCTAACTGAATGCCACTTTGTTCATATTACAGATTCCCCAACCTCACTCGTGGCTTCATTTTTAGCATTTAATTCATTTCCCAATCTCATTCGGGCCATGAAATAACCAATTAAGCACATTACATATGTGAAAATATGAATCATATTTTACCCCGACCGGGACTCGAACCTAGGATTTATAATTACTAAGTCAAGGCGCTACCACTACACCACAGAAGGTTAAAAGGAATCCAACCTTATAGCTTATATCTGCTATACTTAGGAATGAACGCATTCTAACTGAATGCCACTATGTTCATATTACAGATTCCCCAACCTCACTCGTGGTTTCATTTTTAGCATTTAATTCAATTCCCAATCTCATTCGGGCCATGAAATAACCAATTAAGCACATTACATATGTGAAAAAAAGAATCATTTTTTACCGCAACCGGGTCTCGAACCTAGGGCTTATAATTACTAAGTCAAGGCGCTACAACTACACCACAGAAGGTTAAAAGGAATCCAACCTTATAGCTTATATCTGCTATACTTAGGAATGAATGCATTCTAACTGAATGCCACTATGTTCATATTACAGATTCCCCAACCTCACTCGTGGCTTCATTTTTAGCATTTAATTCAATTCCCAATCTCATTCGGGCCATGAAATAACCAATTAAGCACATTACATATGTGAAAATATGAATCATTTTTTACCCCGACCGGGACTCGAACCTAGGACTTATAATTACTAAGTCAAGGCGCTACCACTACACCACAGAAGGTTGGGGAATCTGCAATATGAGCATGTTGGCATTCAGTTAGAATGCATTCATTCCTAAGTATAGCAGATATAAGCTATAAGGTTAGATTCCTTTTAATCTTCTGTGGTGTAGTGGTAGCGCCTTGACTTAGTAATTATAAGTCCTAGGTTCGAATCCCGGTCGGGGTAAAAAATTATTCATGTTTTCACATATGTAAAGTGCTTAATTGGTTATTTCATGGCCCGAATGAGATTGGGAATTGAATTAAATACTAAAAATGAAGCAACGAGTGAGGTTGGGGAATCTGTAATATGAACATAGTGGCATTCAGTTAGAATGCGTTCATTCCTAAGTATAGCAGATATAAGCTATACGGTTGGATTCCTTTTAACCTTCTGTGGTGTAGTGGTAGCGACTTGACTTAGTAATTATAAGTCCTAGGTTCGAGTCCCGGTCGGGGTAAAAAATGATTCATGTTTTCACATATGTAATGTGCTTAATTAGTTATTTCATGGCCCGAATGAGATTGGGAATTGAATTAAATGCTAAAAATGAAGCCACGAGTGAGGTTGGGGAATCTGTAATATGAACATAGTGGCATTCAGTTAGAATGCGTTCATACCTAAGTATAGCAGATATAAGCTATAAGGTTGGATTCCTTTTAACCTTCTGTGGTGTAGTGGTAGCGCCTTGACTTAGTAATCATAAGTCCTAGGTTCGAGTCCCGGTCGGGGTAAAAAATGATTCATGTTTTCACATATGTAATGTGCCTAATTGGTTATTTCATGGCCCGAATGAGATTGGGAATTGAATTAAATGCTAAAAATGAAGCCACGAGTGAGGTTGGGGAATCTGTAATATGAACATAGTGGCATTCAGTTAGAATGCGTTCATTCCTAAGTATAGCAGATATAAGCTATTAGGTTGGATTCGTTTTAACCTTCTGTGGTGTAGTGGTAGCGCCTTGACGTAGTAATTATAAGTCCTAGGTTCGAGTCCCGGTCGGGGTATAAAATGATCCATGTTTTCACATATGTAATGTGCTTAATTGGTTATATATATATATATATATATATATATATATATATATATATATATATATATATATATATATATATATATATATATATATATATATATATATATATATATATATATATATATATATATATATATATATATATATATATATATATATATGATATGTATATATATATATATATATATATATATATATATATATATATATATATATATATATATATATATATATATATATATATATATATATATATATATATATATATATATATATATATATATATATATATATATATATATATATATATATATATATATATATATATATATATATATATATATATATATATATATATATATATATATATATATATATATATATATATATATATATATATATATATATATATATATATATATATATATATATATATATATATATATATATATATATATATATATATATATATATATATATATATATATATATATATATATATATATATATATATATATATATATATATATATATATATATATATATATATATATATATATATATATATATATATATATATATATATATATATATATATATATATATATATATATATATATATATATATATATATATATATATATATATATATATATATATATATATATATATATATATATATATATATATATATATATATATATATATATATATATATATATATATATATATATATATATATATATATATATATATATATATATATATATATATATATATATATATATATATATATATATATATATATATATATATATATATATATATATATATATATATATATATATATATATATATATATATATATATATATATATATATATATATATATATATATATATATATATATATATATATATATATATATATATATATATATATATATATATATATATATATATATATATATATATATATATATATATATATATATATATATATATATATATATATATATATATATATATATATATATATATATATATATATATATATATATATATATATATATATATATATATATATATATATATATATATATATATATATATATATATATATATATATATATATATATATATATATATATATATATATATATATATATATATATATATATATATATATATATATATATATATATATATATATATATATATATATATATATATATATATATATATATATATATATATATATATATATATATATATATATATATATATATATATATATATATATATATATATATATATATATATATATATATATATATATATATATATATATATATATATATATATATATATATATATATATATATATATATATATATATATATATATATATATATATATATATATATATATATATATATATATATATATATATATATATATATATATATATATATATATATATATATATATATATATATATATATATATATATATATATATATATATATATATATATATATATATATATATATATATATATATATATATATATATATATATATATATATATATATATATATATATATATATATATATATATATATATATATATATATATATATATATATATATATATATATATATATATATATATATATATATATATATATATATATATATATATATATATATATATATATATATATATATATATATATATATATATATATATATATATATATATATATATATATATATATATATATATATATATATATATATATATATATATATATATATATATATATATATATATATATATATATATATATATATATATATATATATATATATATATATATATATATATATATATATATATATATATATATATATATATATATATATATATATATATATATATATATATATATATATATATATATATATATATATATATATATATATATATATATATATATATATATATATATATATATATATATATATATATATATATATATATATATATATATATATATATATATATATATATATATATATATATATATATATATATATATATATATATATATATATATATATATATATATATATATATATATATATATATATATATATATATATATATATATATATATATATATATATATATATATATATATATATATATATATATATATATATATATATATATATATATATATATATATATATATATATATATATATATATATATATATATATATATATATATATATATATATATATATATATATATATATATATATATATATATATATATATATATATATATATATATATATATATATATATATATATATATATATATATATATATATATATATATATATATATATATATATATATATATATATATATATATATATATATATATATATATATATATATATATATATATATATATATATATATATATATATATATATATATATATATATATATATATATATATATATATATATATATATATATATATATATATATATATATATATATATATATATATATATATATATATATATATATATATATATATATATATATATATATATATATATATATATATATATATATATATATATATATATATATATATATATATATATATATATATATATATATATATATATATATATATATATATATATATATATATATATATATATATATATATATATATATATATATATATATATATATATATATATATATATATATATATATATATATATATATATATATATATATATATATATATATATATATATATATATATATATATATATATATATATATATATATATATATATATATATATATATATATATATATATATATATATATATATATATATATATATATATATATATATATATATATATATATATATATATATATATATATATATATATATATATATATATATATATATATATATATATATATATATATATATATATATATATATATATATATATATATATATATATATATATATATATATATATATATATATATATATATATATATATATATATATATATATATATATATATATATATATATATATATATATATATATATATATATATATATATATATATATATATATATATATATATATATATATATATATATATATATATATATATATATATATATATATATATATATATATATATATATATATATATATATATATATATATATATATATATATATATATATATATATATATATATATATATATATATATATATATATATATATATATATATATATATATATATATATATATATATATATATATATATATATATATATATATATATATATATATATATATATATATATATATATATATATATATATATATATATATATATATATATATATATATATATATATATATATATATATATATATATATATATATATATATATATATATATATATATATATATATATATATATATATATATATATATATATATATATATATATATATATATATATATATATATATATATATATATATATATATATATATATATATATATATATATATATATATATATATATATATATATATATATATATATATATATATATATATATATATATATATATATATATATATATATATATATATATATATATATATATATATATATATATATATATATATATATATATATATATATATATATATATATATATATATATATATATATATATATATATATATATATATATATATATATATATATATATATATATATATATATATATATATATATATATATATATATATATATATATATATATATATATATATATATATATATATATATATATATATATATATATATATATATATATATATATATATATATATATATATATATATATATATATATATATATATATATATATATATATATATATATATATATATATATATATATATATATATATATATATATATATATATATATATATATATATATATATATATATATATATATATATATATATATATATATATATATATATATATATATATATATATATATATATATATATATATATATATATATATATATATATATATATATATATATATATATATATATATATATATATATATATATATATATATATATATATATATATATATATATATATATATATATATATATATATATATATATATATATATATATATATATATATATATATATATATATATATATATATATATATATATATATATATATATATATATATATATATATATATATATATATATATATATATATATATATATATATATATATATATATATATATATATATATATATATATATATATATATATATATATATATATATATATATATATATATATATATATATATATATATATATATATATATATATATATATATATATATATATATATATATATATATATATATATATATATATATATATATATATATATATATATATATATATATATATATATATATATATATATATATATATATATATATATATATATATATATATATATATATATATATATATATATATATATATATATATATATATATATATATATATATATATATATATATATATATATATATATATATATATATATATATATATATATATATATATATATATATATATATATATATATATATATATATATATATATATATATATATATATATATATATATATATATATATATATATATATATATATATATATATATATATATATATATATATATATATATATATATATATATATATATATATATATATATATATATATATATATATATATATATATATATATATATATATATATATATATATATATATATATATATATATATATATATATATATATATATATATATATATATATATATATATATATATATATATATATATATATATATATATATATATATATATATATATATATATATATATATATATATATATATATATATATATATATATATATATATATATATATATATATATATATATATATATATATATATATATATATATATATATATATATATATATATATATATATATATATATATATATATATATATATATATATATATATATATATATATATATATATATATATATATATATATATATATATATATATATATATATATATATATATATATATATATATATATATATATATATATATATATATATATATATATATATATATATATATATATATATATATATATATATATATATATATATATATATATATATATATATATATATATATATATATATATATATATATATATATATATATATATATATATATATATATATATATATATATATATATATATATATATATATATATATATATATATATATATATATATATATATATATATATATATATATATATATATATATATATATATATATATATATATATATATATATATATATATATATATATATATATATATATATATATATATATATATATATATATATATATATATATATATATATATATATATATATATATATATATATATATATATATATATATATATATATATATATATATATATATATATATATATATATATATATATATATATATATATATATATATATATATATATATATATATATATATATATATATATATATATATATATATATATATATATATATATATATATATATATATATATATATATATATATATATATATATATATATATATATATATATATATATATATATATATATATATATATATATATATATATATATATATATATATATATATATATATATATATATATATATATATATATATATATATATATATATATATATATATATATATATATATATATATATATATATATATATATATATATATATATATATATATATATATATATATATATATATATATATATATATATATATATATATATATATATATATATATATATATATATATATATATATATATATATATATATATATATATATATATATATATATATATATATATATATATATATATATATATATATATATATATATATATATATATATATATATATATATATATATATATATATATATATATATATATATATATATATATATATATATATATATATATATATATATATATATATATATATATATATATATATATATATATATATATATATATATATATATATATATATATATATATATATATATATATATATATATATATATATATATATATATATATATATATATATATATATATATATATATATATATATATATATATATATATATATATATATATATATATATATATATATATATATATATATATATATATATATATATATATATATATATATATATATATATATATATATATATATATATATATATATATATATATATATATATATATATATATATATATATATATATATATATATATATATATATATATATATATATATATATATATATATATATATATATATATATATATATATATATATATATATATATATATATATATATATATATATATATATATATATATATATATATATATATATATATATATATATATATATATATATATATATATATATATATATATATATATATATATATATATATATATATATTTATAATTTTTTTTTTTTTTATTACTAAGTCAAGGCGCTACCACTACATCACAGAAGGTTAAAAGGAATCCAACCTTATAGCTTATATCTGCTGTACTTTGGAATGATCGCATTCTAACTGAATGCCACTATGTTCATATTACAGATTCCCTAACCTCACTCGTGGCTTCATTTTAGCATTTAATTCAATTCCCAATATCATTCGGGCCATGAAATAACCAGATAAGCACATTACATATATGAAAACATGAATCATTCTTTACCCCGACCGTGATTCGAACCTAGGACTTATGATTACTAAGTCAAGGCGCTACCACTACACCACAGAAGGTTAAAAGGAATCCAACCTTAGAGCTTATATCTGCTATCCTTAGAAATGAACGCATTCTAACTGAATGCCACTATGTTCATATTACAGATTCCCCAACCTCACTCGTGGCTTCATTTTAGCATTTAATTCAATTCCCAATATCATTCGGGCCATGAAATAACCAGATAAGCACATTACATATTTGAAAACATGAATCATTCTTTACCCCGACCGGGATTCGAACCTAGGACTTATGATTACTAAGTCAAGGCGCTACCACTACCCTTCATTCCTAAGTATAGCAGATATAAGCTATAAGGTTGGATTCCTTTTAACTTTCTGTGGTGTAGTGGTAGCGCCTTGACTTAGTAATCATAAGTCCTAGGTTCGAATCCCGGTCGGGGTAAAGAATGATTCATATATATATATATATATATATATATATATATATATATATATATATATATATATATATATATATATATATATATATATATATATATATATATATATATATATAGTTTTTGGTTTTTTAAGATTTATTGTGCCCCATAAGTCAGTTCTTTTAACGCCACAAATAACATAGCAACTTTTTTGATTTCTCTTAGCAAGAGAGCACCAAGCATTTAAAAGGAATAGTAGGAATTTGAATTGAAGATATAAAGTTTTAGTAAAAGTGTCCATCTTTTCCATTCCTGAAGCTGATTCTCTGTCTGTCTATGAAGACCGAAAATGGGTTGAATTGAAAGAATGTAGATGGTAGTCTATGTTTAGAAGTAAATAAGCCATGTGCAAAATTTTATTTGAGGAGCGTCTATAACTGATTATCTGGATATCATTAGTTTAGTATTATCAATACAAATCTTCACAAGCAATCATGCTGTTACTTATATGGTGTAAGCTGCAGTGAAAGAAAAGGTTGAGGAGTGATTGAAAGAAGAATGGAAGTGTTTTAAGGAGGAAGTTCTAAAGTGTGCAGAGGTAGTATGTGGGATGAGACGAACGCATGAAAGCAGAAGAATGGGTAATGAATGGTGGAATCATGATATGAGTGTAACATTGGCTGGAAAAAAGGCAGCATATGAGGTATGCTTGCAGAGTCGAGGCAATTCAAATGTATAGTGCGAAAAAGATGGAAAATAATGAAAAAGGCAGTTTTGAAAGGAAGTGAAAAGGTGGGGAGTCGTGAGTCTTTTAAGCAAGAGAGGGTGCAAGGAGCATATGGGCAATCGTCACTGGATGAAATAAAGGTGAAATTTAGATAAGTTGAGTATTTCAAATAATTGCTAAGTATAGAATATATAGAAACTGAGATTGTGGCGTTGGGAGATGCGTTGAAAATGCTAATGCTAGGTTAGGAGAGTAAGAGGGAAATTATAGGGGAGGAGGTAAAGCTCGCATTGAAAGGAAAGAAGGCAGGAAAAGCACAATGGTTAGATAGGTGTAATGTAGAATGCTTGACAAAATAGTGTCGATAGAGAGAAATAGCAAAGGAAATGAGAGAACAGGCGAATATAAATAGTGCTGGTGCAGGCGAGGAAGGAGACGTGTTGATCAGTTGTCTGGAGTAAGGCAGGTGTGTGAGAGGCCTCTAGAGACAGGCTGGGACACCTCTTTGGCATTTATGTACGTGGAGAAAGAATAAGACAGGGGTGTTAGAGAGATTTTGTGGAGTGTATTGCTGTAGTATGGAATAAAGGGAAGTTTGCTGAAAGTGGTCAAGAGGTTTTACATAAATATTCCTGTTTTACGTCACGGACTCCCTTCTCTACCATGGGCTAGAACGGTTGCCTTCTTGTGAAGGACTTGTTTTGGCAGATGT
This sequence comes from Halocaridina rubra, assembly GCA_037179515.1. NCBI lineage: Eukaryota > Metazoa > Arthropoda > Malacostraca > Decapoda > Atyidae > Halocaridina > Halocaridina rubra. Next base: position 76,503 of record JAXCGZ010015356.1, on the reverse strand, counting down.
AATCGTTATCCATAAATATTTTAGGATTAGGAGTGGAAAGAGGGCTTTGCTTTAGGTGGGTGTAGGGTGATGTCAGTATTGTATACTGGAACCATAATTGCTTTATTTTATATGGATGGAGAGATGGAGTGGTAAGGGAACAAATAAGAGTGATAGATAGAGACTTGGAATCAGTTGGTAAGTGGTAGATTCTGAAGATGAACTGAAGCATTTGGTGACTGACTTCTTTGTGTGTGCGTGTGAAAGAAGGAAGTTCCAGGTGAATGTTTGGTGAAAGTAAAGTCATGAGATGTACGAGTAGTGTTAATGTCTGCAAACTGAATGTGAATGTGAAAGTGAATGGGGGGATGCTCGAGGAATTTGAGTTTTAAGTATTTAGGTTTGCGTATTGCAGAGAATGGGAGAGTGGATGCAGAGCTAAGTCATAGAGAAAAGGATGCGAGTAAATGTTTTGGTTGGTTGAAAAGTGTGATGAGATATAGGTATATAGGAATGAATGCAAAAAGGAGGATATAGAAAGGTGTGATTGTACCGATGTCATTGCATGGAGAAAAAAACTGAAATGCAAGGCATGATGAAATGAAGAAGTTGAATGTAATGGAGATGTGGTGTTTGAGAAATATCACGTATCTACAAAAGAGAGAGTAAGAAATGAGGATATGAGGCTGAGTACAGTTGTTGAAAGAGAACTGCTTGATAAATTACATCAGAGAGAGTTGATTTGGTTTGGGAATATGGAATATATGAGTGATAAAGGACTAGAGAAGAGAGTGTGGTGTACAGAAATAACTGCTGTGAGGCCAAATGGAAGACGTTAAATGAGATGGGTTGACTGAGAGAAAAGAGCATCGGATTCACTCGGTATATAATAATAATAATAATAATAATAATAAATCTTTATTTCCAAAGTACATTGGGTATTCAAATAAGATGCATATATATTCCAGATAGACATCTGTGGTGTACGATATAGACATACTAAAACAAACAAATCATAAAGATGAGTGTACTATTAAAAATTACAAGTAAAATCTTCCTTTAAGAGTAACTTCTTAAGATTATATTTAAAAGTCTACACTGAACCAGCATTTTTTAGTTCTCTGGGAAGCTGATTATATAAATGAGGTCCACGAATGTTTATATCTCTTGAGCCAATATCAGTTTTAGACCTTCGTACTAATAAATCTTCCCCTTGACGGGTAGTTAACCCGGTAACTGAGCTTACTGTAGAAAAATTATACAAGCAATCAGGAAGATTGTTTCTTAGTATATTAAAAACAAAGGTACATATATCAAAAACATATTTATCTCTAATCTTTATCCATTCTAGATCTTTTAAAACAGGAGAGATGTGCTCGTATTTTCTTACATTGCCAACAGCCACTCGTGCTGCAAAGTTTTGTAACTTTTGTATTCTTTGTAATTGAGTCTTATTTGTACATCCCCAAACTTTGAGACAGTAATTAATTAAACTCATAGCTAAGGACTGGACAATTATTATACGAGTTGATGTTTCAAATGAGTCTTTTACCCTATTCAGATATATTAGAGTACCCATTACTTTTTTATAAATTTCATCTATATGCATTTCAAAATTCATGTAACGGTCAAAATAGACACCTAGGTTCTTTACCGAGTTCATTGGCTTAATGATATTACCGTTAAAATTTATATGAAGATTGTCATCAACTTCTGATAATAATTGTCTGGATCCGATAAGAATAGATTGGGTTTTAGTTTCATTAAGTAACAGACCATTTTTTAGAAAGTAACGTTTAGCCATATACAAAATTTCTTCTGCTCTACGAATAATATTTTCTAAATCATTAATTTCTCCTTCAATTAAGATTTGAGTATCGTCAGCATATTGAATGACATAACAGTTAGGTAAATATTTTACTAGATCGTTTACATATATTAGAAAAAGTATAGGTCCTAGGATCGATCCCTGAGGGACCCCAAACAATACCTTCTTGCGACTTGAAACTACATCTTTTATTCTGACTGACTGGTAGCGGTTTTTTAAATAGTTCTCGAACCAGCTTGGGTCAATGTTCACTTTTTTGCATTTTTCTAATAGAATGGTATGGTGTACACTATCAAAAGCTTTAGAAAGATCGAATAGTAGTAGCAATGATATTTTCTTATTATCTATATTTTTGTATATTTCATCTGATATTTTCAATAAGGCAGTTTCAGTTGATAATGTGGAGGGAAGAGATAGATAGATAGATAGATAGATAGGTAGACATACATGCATACATACATACATACATACATACATACATACATACATACATACATACATACATACATACATACATACATACATACATACATACATACATACATACATGCATACATACATACATACATACATACATACATACATACATACATACATACATACATACATACATACATACATACATACATACATACATACATACATACATACATACATACATACATACATACATTCATACATACATACATACATACATACATACATACATACATACATACATACATACATACATGAGAGAGAGAGAGAGAGAGAGAGAGAGAGAGAGAGAGAGAGAGAGAGAGAGAGAGAGAGAGAGAGAGAGAGAGAGAGAGAGAGAGAGAGAGAGAGAGAGAGAGAGAGAGAGAGAGAGAGAGAGTGGAAATAGATTGTGTAGCATGACGTTGGCTAGAGGAATTATTTTCACCTGCTAACTCAGAAAACTGGGACGGGTGGGTGTGAGGATTGTTAGAGGCATGCTTGGATGCTGGTGAATGTGTGCCCCGACTCAAGTCACCCCTGTTACAAGGGGGATAGCAACATATGTATGTATGTATGTATGTATGTATGTATGTATGTATGTATGAATGTATGTATGTATGTATGTATGTATGTATGTATGTATGTATGTATGTATGTATGTATGTATGTATGTATGTATGTATGTATGTATGTATGTATGTATGTATGTATGTATGAATGTATGTATGTATGTATGTATGTATTTAAATTTTAGATGGTTTAAGAAATAATATATCAACCTAGAAAAATTGCCTACTGACTAGGTCATCGAGCTATCTGAATGGCCAAAGCTACTTAACCCATTAAATCCCAAGTAATTTTTTTGTTATCAATTTAAGCAACTTTTTACAAATCTCTTCTCATATTACACAAAAGAAATGCATATAATTTTGATTAAGCTTATTAAGCTTGTTACAAGCTGTCCCCATATGAGGACACTGGGACAACATGGAGTAATTGGGAAAATAATCATGCAAGTTACTTGTGGCAAATAACTGAAAAAAAATCTTGCTATTACATTTGTTTTTTAACATATGTATATCGTATAACTGATAACAAATTTATGTAAATGGTAAAAAAATAATATTATTTATAATGATAATAATAATAATAAAAAAAAAAATTCTTTATCTCTAACTCATTCTAATGTAACAGAGAAAGCTTCTGTTTTCTATTGCTATATCACTGGAAAATAAAATCCTGTATTTTCTTATGGTAAGGACCAAATCATTCTACACATAGTGTTACATCACATTTAAACCAATACTTTCTTTGTTCTGCTTTGCAGGGTTTACGTTTGTACCCTCGCTGTAACTCACATATCTGAATACCGAGGTTTTTACCATCGTACCGTACATCTGAAATGCTGGTATTTGTTCTCAATGGTTTGTGGGGTTGACCACAAGCTATTGCTGTGCATGCCAATTTCAAATAAGGCACACATTCTGGTCTCCTAAATTCTAACTAAGCAATTGTTCTCTGGCCTTGCACCACTCTATACACAATCCATTCATTTACAAGAGCCATATCTAGCATACGTATAAATAGAAACCAGTACCATTTTTTTCCTATTATTGACAGAATATTTACCTGACGGTACTAGAAACACATAGTGATTCACCCCACCCATGCTTTTGCTATAGCTATGATTGGCATTTAGCTGAGGAATATTCCCCTTGGTTTTAGAATATTTTTCTCAACACGAGACTTTAGCAAGTGGTCCAACTGTATCAAAGTTTGATCCAACAGTTACACACTTGTTGTCAAACCATTAACTATCAATTTTGCTTCATTTTTGTCAAATCTGTAATCATATGATCCTCGTTATCCTTCTTCATTTCTTTGTCAGTCTTCAAGGAACATTATTTCAAGCGATTTTCAGCAATTGTTCCACTAGCTTGAAATCCTAAATTTCTCAGGTGCACTAATAAATCATTAACCAGTAAAGTAATTATAAAAATATGCAAAGTGAGATTGTGAATTTTCAACTCTTCTCAACATTTGCAACTAATCTTTTGAAACAAGTAAAAGATCATAGTTTTCTTCTGTAGCATTGCAACCAATATAAAGATCAAAATTGTAAAAATATCCTGAGTATCTACAAAGGGCAGAGAGTTTATATCCGAATCTAATTGGTTTTCTATGTATAGATTGTTTCAAAGAATGATGTCCATAGCACTTGACCATCATTTCATCCACTGCCCGACTCTTCTCAATTAAAATATCTGCTTGTCATATATATGTACAGTATGTATGTATGTATGTATGTATGTATGTATGTATGTATGTATGTATGTATTCATTTAAATTATATATATATATATATATATATATATATATATATATATATATATATATATATATATATATATATATATATATATATATATATATATATATATATATATATATATATATATATATAAATATATATATATATATATATATATATATATATATATATATATATATATATATATATATATATATATATATATATATATATATATATATATATATATATATATATATATATATATATATATATATATATATATATATATATATATTTATATATATATATATATATATATATATATATATATATATATATATATATATATATATATATATATATATATATATATATATATATATATATATATATATATATATATATATATATATATATATATATCTATCTATCTATCTATCTATTTATATATATATATATATATATATATATATATATATATATATATATATATATATATATATATATATATATATATATATATATATATATATATATATATATATTTATATATATATATATATATATATATATATATATATATATATATATATATATATATATATATATATATATATATATATATATATATATATATGTATATATATTTATATATATATATATATATATATATATATATATATATATATATATATATATATATATATATATATATATATATATATATATATATATATATATATATATATATATATATATATATATATATATATATATATATATATATATATATATATATATATATATATATATATATATATATATATATATATATATATATATATATATATATATATATATATATATATATATATATATATATATATATATATATATATATATATATATATATATATATATATGCATATGTATATGTATATGTATATATATATATATATATATATATATATATATATATATATATATATATATATATATATATATATATATATATATATATATATATATATATATATATATATATATATATATATATATATATATATATATATATATATATATATATATATATATATATATATATATATATATATATATATATATATATATATATATATATATATATATATATATATATATATATATATATATATATATATATATATATATATATATATATATGCACACAAAACATACATACATACACAAGCCCAAACATGTAATCACAAATATACAAATAAATACATACAATCACAAATATATACATATATACATATATACATAAATAGATATGCACATATATACACATATACGCACCTACTTACACATATACTCATACATATAAACATTTTTTATTTATTTTTTTTAAGAGTGTGACACCGGGACAGGCACAAACTGCCCTCATCAACAAAGGCCCGGGCACGAGAAAATACCAAGACGAAGGAAAAGAAAAAGGTTAAGGGCAAGGCAGAGATGAGGTAATGTCACACAAAGGAAAACGACAGACAGAAAAAACAAAGTAAAGAGGACTCAGAGATATGGAGGACTAGGCCCTGAGATGACGATAGATCTGCTTTTTGAAGGATGAAAGGTCATAAGAATTAGGAAACACAGAAAGAGGAACAGAATTCCAGAGTCTGGAGGTAGATGGGAAGAAGCAGTCGCTGCACCGACCAATCCGCGAGCTACAAATACCCACACAGTACCTGTGAGATGAGGCCGCTTGGCGAGTGTTACGCGGCGTCGGCAGTGGAGGAGGGATGCAACTCGCCAACTCATCAGAGCAGCGATGGAAGTAGTAGCGATAGAAAAGCGAAAGGGAAGATACCTTACGGCGAAGAGAGAGAGAATCCAGGTTGGAAGTAAGAGATGGATCATTAATGAGTCTGACTGCCTTAGGTTCAACCCTATCAAGAAGATAAGTAAAAGAAGAAGCACCCCAGATGTGTGAGCAGTATTCTAAGCAGGGGCGGATAAGACCTTTGTAAATTTTAAGTATCTGCAATGAGGAAAAGTAATAACGAAAACGAAACAAAACCCTTATTTTTTAGATGAAGATTTAGACATTTGGATTATGTGATTTCTCCAAGACAAGTTAGAGGCTATATGGATTCCTAATATATTGATAGAGTTAAGAGGGTAAATTTCATTAGTTTCGAAGACAATAGGGTTATCAGGAGGAGAAGAAGTTAAAGAGATAACCATAAACTGTGTCTTGGAGGCATTGAATTTAACTAAATTTTGAGTCCCCCATTCAGATACTCTCTGCAAATCGGAGTTAAGAGTAGAAGAAAGAGTGATACGAGATTGATTACGAGTAACAGATGAAGGTTGTGAAGAAAAGGCAGAGGAAAAGTGAAGGGTAGAATCATCGGCAAAGGCATGAAGAAGAGAGGAAGATGGGGATTGTAGAAGATCATTGATGAAGAGAAGGAAGAGAGTAGGTGAAAGAACAGAGCCCTGTGGAACACCACTGGAAACATAGAAAGGGCTAGATGTCGCACCATCAACAACTACAGATATAGAACGGTCAGTAAGAAAACTGGAAATCAGAGAACAGAAAGAAGGGGTAAAGCCATAGGCAGGGAGTTTGGCCAACAGAGCCTTGTGCCAGACTGTCAAAAGCCTTAGAGATATCAAGGGCGACGACAAAGGATTCCCCATAGTTCCTCAGAGAAGATGACCATACATGAGTAAGATAGGACAGGAGATCACCAGTGGATCTTGCCTTGCGGAAGCCGTACTGGTGATCGGAGATAAGTGAGTTAGATTCAAGGCGTTTCAAGAAGTGAGCATCGAGCAAAGTTTCAAAAACATTAGCAATAGAGGAGGTTAGAGCAATAGGTCGGTAGTTAGAAGGAATAGAGCGGTCACCCTTCTTAGGAACAGGTTGAACTAGAGCATGCTCCCAAGATGAAGGATAGATACTGGTTGACAGAATGAGGCAAAAAAGACAGCAAAGCACGGGAGCCAGTTCATCTGCGAACTCCTTAAGGAACCTTGCAGGGACACCATTGGGACCAGATGCCTTGTTTGTCTTTAGTGAGCGAAGAACCTTATGAACTTTGCGTGAAGAAAGGATAAGGGAGGGCACAGTGTTAGAGACGGGAAAGGACTGAGAAACGCTGGAATCGTAGATAGAAGAGTTGGCAGAAAAATGAGAGCCAAAGAGAGTGGCTTTGTCAGTGGGAGAGCAAGCTATAGAACCATCAGAACAAATGAGAGGGGGAAAGCTTGAGTTACAAAAGTTTCTGGAGAGGTTTTTGGCTAAGGACCAGAAGCATTTGTCAGTTGGAGAGGAGCTAAGGTCATCAACTTTCCTTCCTATAAAGGAAGCCTTAGACCTTCGAATCTGAGCTGTACAGTGATTCCTAGCTATAATAAAAGCAGAACGAGTTAAATCTGAAGGAGAGGCTTGGTACGATCAGTGAGCCTGATTCCTAGCCTGGATAGCCATGTAGCAGGCACGGTCAACCCAAGGTTTAGGGGGAGAGATAGTTTTTGTAGAAGAAGGGATGTACGCCTCCATTCCCACGGTCACGATCTCGGCAACTTTTACAGCTACCCAATCAGGGTTGCGGGACCGAAAGCAGTAGTCATCCCATTGGAAGTCAAAGAGAAAGTTACGCAAATTTTCATATTGGGTTCGCTCAAAGTGCCAAATTCGACGTTGAATAGGAGGGATTGGTGGTGGGGGAGCGAAAATGGAAGAGACAGATATCATGGGGTGGTCAGATTTACCAATAGGGGAAAGCACAGAATAAGAGTAGTTTGAAGGGTTAGAAGTAAAAAATAGGTCAAGAGTGTTTGCAGCATGTTCGTGATGATCAGGAACGCGAGTAGGATGTTTGATAATTTGCGCCAGATCATGAGTATTAGAGAAAGCAAGAGCCTTGCTTCCTCCCACATCAGTGTGAGAAGAATTAAGCCACTCACTGTGGTGTACATTGAAGTCTCCAATGTAGAGAACTTCGGCAGGTGGGTGAGAAGATAGCAAGGACTCATGGCACGACGAGAGATATTCAAAGAAAGACACAAACTCGGTGGAGTATGGAGAAAAGTAGCAGAAGCAAAGGATGATAGTGGTAGTGGAGAGATAGACTTTTAGCCAGAGAACATCAAAGTCAGGAGATTCAAGGCCCATGAGACTCACAGTAGGAGTGTTAATGTTACAGTAAGCACAGACCAAACCTTTGGAACGAAAACGAGTATACTGATTATAGAGGAAGATTTGGAATGGGTCAGTGGAAGCATGTATAGACAACTGGGTTTCAGATAGGAGGAGCAGGTTAGGGAGGAACGTGCCCAAGTGCTGTTCCACAGACGAAAGATTAGAGTTCAGCCCACAAATGTTTGAATAGTGAAGAGTGAAAGAAGCAGATCAATTGGGAGGTGCAAGGTT
>JAXCGZ010015356.1:50000-62500 GCA_037179515.1 Halocaridina rubra | reverse complement strand
TACTATAGAAAGTCTAGTTGTAGGAGTAGTCTACAGACCACCGGATCTAGATAATTTAAATTCGCAAATTATATACGATAAAATTTTTAAAGTGACCAGGTCAAATAGAGCTTGCATTGTTGGCGATTTTAATTTTAGGAATATTAACTGGGAAACCATAACAGATAATAGTAGCTCTAAGGAGTTTTTGGAAGTAGTAGAAGACAATTTCCTTTCTCAGCATGTACTTGAAGCAACACGGGGAATGAATATACTGGATTTAGTTCTTAGTAATAGATAGAATATGGTTACAAATTAAGAAGTTGGTGAGCCATCGGGCAACAGTGACCATGATTCCATTAGATTTAACATCATTTCCAAGGACACTATAAAGGAAAACAAGAATATTGTTCCAAACTTTAGAGTAGAAGATTTTGAGGGCTTAAAAACTAAATCATCTAATGAGGTATGGGAAGGGATTTCTGGGGTACAGATGTGGGTAGTTAATACAGCAGGTCAGGTCCCAGGTAGCAGAGAACCCCGAGAATTGAGTACCACAGGCCAAGGATTATCACAAGATAAGATCAATACAGTAAATTCTCTCACAGGAAAGAACAGCAGTCCGTCAGTTAATATAAATTTGGATGAGGAATATAACAATTTAGTCATGACTCTTAAGAATAGTCAGAAAGACTATATTCCCATGAAACATTTCAGATCAAGAAAAAATTACCCTTAATGGATGAACAATAGAATAAAGAGTCTTATAGGTATTAAGAGAGGAGTATACAGGAAAATAAAAAGAGGTGAAGAGCAGGTGAGGCAGCAATATATACAGTTAAACAGGGAAGTTAAAAAGATAGAGAGTCAAAAAGAAAATGCGAAGCTAAAATAGCAGGAGAAACTAAAGAAAGTCCTAAAGGGTTTTATCAACATTATCAAACAAAATTTAAGGAAAAAGTCGGACCAATTGAAGTAGCCAATGGCCATATCACAGATGATGATAAAGTGATGTGTACATGTTTAAATGATTATTTCTTATCTGTATTTACCAATGAAAACTTGGAATATATTTTGGAGGTAGAATCCATTTACAGAGACCGTCCCGATTATATAGTTAGTTCAATAAATATTACGATAGAGGAGGTAATAAAAGAAATAGATAAATTAAAGGCTCATAAATCTCCGGGACCTGATGGAATATATGCTTGAATATTAAAGGAATGCAAGGAAAAGCTTAGTTGTCCACTAACTGCAATATTTAATAATTCAATAAAATTAGGATCGGTACCCATGGAGTGGAAATTGGCAGATGTGGTACCAATATTTAAAAAAAGGAGAACGAGTTAAAAATAATAATTATAGGCCTGTAAGTTTAACGTCAACAGTGGGTAAGATTCTAGAATCCATCATTGCAAATAAAATAAGGGCACATCTAGAATGACACAGACTGATAGAACTTTCACAACACGGGTTTCTGAGGGTTTTTTCGTGCCTTACAAACTTACTGTCTTTTTATTCAGAAGTTTACGAGGCAGTAGATTGTGGCAAAATATATGATACAATATATCTAGATTTTAGCAAAACTTTTGATAGAGTTCCTCACAAAAGATTAGTTAAGAAGCTGGAAGCTCATGGTATAGGGGGAGCTGTTCTCAGATGCATCAAAGATGGTTAAAAGACAGAAAACAGAGTGTTTGCATAAATGGAGAGAAATCGGAGTGGGGCTCGGTTACTAGCGGGGTACCACAAGGCTCGGTACTTGGTCCCCTATTATTCATCGTATATCTAAATGATCTGGATTCGGATATCAGTAGTAACCTAAGTAAATTCGCAGATGACACTAAAATAGGTAGAATTATAAATGGAAAAGAAGACATTCATGCTTTACAGGAAGATCTAAATAAATTATCTAAATGGTCGGACAAATGGCAAATGGAAATATATGTTGAAAAATGTAAAGTAGTTAAAATGGGTACTATAAAAGACTATTCTAGTTATAAGCTAAATAACCATGAAATCATGAGTTCTCAGTGTGAAAGGGATTTGGGAGTTCTTGTCAGTAGTAATCTTAAGCCAAGAGAGCAATGTACAGCAGTCAGAAATAAAGCAAACAGAATTTTAGGATTTATCTCAAGAAGTGTTGGCAATATGACGGAAAAAGTTATTTTGCAGCTCTATCTTGCATTAGTTAGGCCCCATTTAGATTATTCTGTGCAATTCTGGTCACCCTATTATAGGATGGAAATTGAATCCTTGGAGAGAGTGCAGCGAAGAATGACCAAGATGATACACAAGATCAGAAATCTACCATATGAGGACAGATTAAAAAATCTTAATATACATTCTCTAGAGAGGCGAAGAGTTAGGAGGGATATGATTGAAGTCTATAAATAGTTTAAAGGGATGAACAAGGGAAATATTAATAAAGTTTTAAAAATTCATGATCAAACCAGAACTCGTAATAATGGATTTGAACTTGATAAATTTAGGTACAAAAGGGAAATTGGTAAAAATTGGTTTGGTAATAGTGTAGCTGATGCGTGGAACAGGCTTCCTAGTAGGATAGTAAATGCCAATACCTTAGACACCTTCAAATGTAGATTAAATAGACATATGACAGAGGTAGGGTAGGTATGAATAGGTTAGTGCTTATTAGAAAAATCATAAAAAGAAAAATAGAATAAATAAGTAGAGTAGAATAGAATGGATTAGACATGCTGAAAATATCATTCAAAAATGGAGCTGCCTCGTGTGTGCCAGTAGGCATATTGCAGTGTCCCCTATTCTTATGTTCTTATATATATATATATATATATATATATATATATATATATATATATATATATATATATATATATATATATATATATATATATATATATATATATATATATATATATATATATATATATATATATATATATATATATATATATATATATATATATATATATATATATATATATATATATATATATATATATATATATATATATATATATATATATATATATATATATATATATATATATATATATATATATATATATATATATATATATATATATATATATATATATATATATATATATATATATATATATATATATATATATATATATATATATATATATATATATATATATATATATATATATATATATATATATATATATATATATATATATATATATATATATATATATATATATATATATATATATATATATATATATATATATATATATATATATATATATATATATATATATATATATATATATATATATATATATATATATATATATATATATATATATATATATATATATATATATATATATATATATATATATATATATATATATATATATATATATATATATATATATATATATATATATATATATATATATATATATATATATATATATATATATATATATATATATATATATATATATATATATATATATATATATATATATATATATATATATATATATATATATATATATATATATATATATATATATATATATATATATATATATATATATATATATATATATATATATATATATATATATATATATATATATATATATATATATATATATATATATATATATATATATATATATATATATATATATATATATATATATATATATATATATATATATATATATATATATATATATATATATATATATATATATATATATATATATATATATATATATATATATATATATATATATATATATATATATATATATATATATATATATATATATATATATATATATATATATATATATATATATATATATATATATATATATATATATATATATATATATATATATATATATATATATATATATATATATATATATATATATATATATATATATATATATATATATATATATATATATATATATATATATATATATATATATATATATATATATATATATATATATATATATATATATATATATATATATATATATATATATATATATATATATATATATATATATATATATATATATATATATATATATATATATATATATATATATATATATATATATATATATATATATATATATATATATATATATATATATATATATATATATATATATATATATATATATATATATATATATATATATATATATATATATATATATATATATATATATATATATATATATATATATATATATATATATATATATATATATGAATCATTTTTTACCCCGACCGGGACTCGAACCTAGGACTTATGATTGCTAAGTCAAGGCGCTACCACTACACCACAGAAGGTTAAAAGGAATCCAACCTTATAGCTTATATCTGCTATACTTAGATATCTGCTATACTTAGGAATGAACGCATTCTATCTGAATGCCACTATGTTCATATTACAGATTCCCCAACCTCACTCGTGGCTTCATTTTGGCATTTAATTCAATTCCCAATCTCATTCGGGCCATGAAATTATCAAATAAGCACATTACATATGTGAAAACATGAATCATTTTTTACCCCGACCGGGAGTCGAACCTAGGTGTTATGATTACTAAGTCAAGGCGCTACCACTACACCACAGAAGGTTAAAAGGAATCCAACCTTATAGCTTATATCTGCTATACTTAGGAATGAACGCATTCTATCTGAATGCCACTATGTTCATATTAAAGATTCCCCAACCTCACTCGTGGCTTCATTTTAGCATTTAATTCAATTCCCAATCTCATTCGGGCCATGAAATTATCAAATAAGCATATTACATATGTGAAAACATGAATCATTTTTTACCCCGACCGGGAATCGAACCTAGGACTTATGATTACTAAGTCAAGGCGCTACCACTACACCACAGAAGGTTAAAAGGAATCCAACCTTATAGCTTCTATCTGCTATACTTAGGAATGAACGCATTCTATCTGAATGCCACTATGTTCATATTACAGATTCCCCAACCTCACTCGTGGCTTCATTTTAGCATTTAATTCAATTCCCAATCTCATTCGGGCCATGAAATTATCAAATAAGTACATTACATATGTGAAAACATGAATCATTTTTTTCCCCGACCGGGAATCGAACCTAGGACTTATGATTACTAAGTCAAGGCGCTACCACTACACCACAGAAGGTTAAAAGGAATCCAACCTTATATCTTATATCTGCTATACTTAGGAATGAAAGCATTCTATCTGAATGCCACTATGTTCATATTACAGATTCCCCAACCTCACTCGTGGCTTCATTTTGGCATTTAATTCAATTCCCAATCTCATTCGGGACATGAAATTATCAAATAAGCACATTACATATGTGAAAACATGAATCATTTTTTACCCCGACCGGGACTCGAACCTAGGTGTTATGATTACTAAGTCAAGGCACTACCACTAAACCACAGAAGGTTAAAAGGAATCCAACCTTATAGCTTATATCTGCTATACTTAGGAATGAAAGCATTCTATCTGAATGCCACTATGTTCATATTAAAGATTCCCCAACCTCACTCGTGGCTTCATTTTAGCATTTAATTCAATTCCCACTCTCATTCGGGCCATGAAATTATCAAATAAGCACATTACATATGTGAAAACATGAATCATTTTTTACCCCGACCGGGACTCGAACCTAGGACTTATGATTACTAAGTCAAGGCGCTACCACTACACCACAGAAGGTTAAAAGGAATCCAACCTTATAGCTTATATCTGCTATATTTAGGAATGAACGCATTCTATCTGAATGCCACTATGTTCATATTACAGATTCCCCAACCTCACTCGTGGCTTCATTTTAGCATTTAATTCAATTCCCAATCTCATTCGGGCCATGAAATTATCAAATAAGTACATTACATATGTGAAAACATGAATCATTTTTTACCCCGACCGGGACTCGAACCTAGGACTTATGATTACTAAGTCAAGGCGCTACCACTACACCACAGAAGGTTAAAAGGAATCCAACCTTATAGCTTATATCTGCTATACTTAGGAATGAACGCATTCTATCTGAATGCCACTATGTTCATATTACAGATTCCCCAACATCACTCGTGGCTTCATTTTAGCATCTAATTCAATTCCCAATCTCATTCGGGCCATGAAATTATCAAATAAGCACATTACATATGTGAAAACATGAATCATTTTTTACCCCGACCTGGACTCATATCTATATTATTATTGATACTATTTGTAACTTTGAGCAGTGCAGTTTCCGTCGAGAGTTTCGGTCTGAAACCATGTTGGTTAATAGATAATAGTCTATATGACTCTAAATATGACATAAGTTGGCATGCAACAATTTTTTCTAATATTTTAGAGAAAATGGGTAGCAGGGAAATGGGACGATAGTTTGTCACATCTTCTCTGTCCCACTTTTTATGCAGAGGTATTACATGTGATTTTTTCCAAGAGTCAGAAAACTTTTTAGTAACAATGGAAGTGTTCATGATAAGTAGAATATAAGATACAAACATGGGTAGAGCATCTTTGATGAACTGAAATGGTATACCAACTGGACCATAAGAGCCAGAGTTTCCTAGGCTCTTTATGGTAAGAATTAGGGTAGCACAATCGATAAGATTTATCTTGAAGTACTCTCTTGTGTTTACATTGAAAGAATTGTCCTTTAAGCAATTACTCATATTCATTGAGTTTATGTTTTCTTGTGTTTTCTCATATGTATTTTTGCCAACGTAAGAAAAATAGTTATTAAAGTTTTCCACTTTGTCTTTCAACTCCGTAATATTTTCATAACTTTCTGAGGTAGCCTTTTCATTTGGTATCATGCTTCTTATCACTTTCCATGTTGCTGCTGTATCATGTCTAGAGTCATTAAATTGTTTTTTGTAAAAGTCTTTTTTTACTTACATTGATGAGAGATCTGAGACGTTTCTTTTCTGCTTTATGACATTCTTGGAGAGTCATATCATATCAATTAATTTTTAGCTCTTTTTGTATTTGATTTCTGATTTGCATTGCCTCTTTGATGTCATTAGTTAGCCAGGGGGCTGAGGGGCAGGTTATATTTCTTGTTAAAATGGGTGCACAACTATCTAAGCATTCACGAAAGACTTTTGTTAGAATCTCAACCTGCAAATCGACGTTATCTGTTTTTAATTCTATTAAGTGCATTTGTGTTGGTGATTAATATTTCACAAAAGATATTAGGGGAGTGCTTTTTTGACACCGGAATGTCTTTAAGAGAGGCTTCCTTTTCGGCTTGTTTATGTTTAGCATAGCAATGTTCAGCTCGTGGTCTGCAATTGGGCAGGGAACTATGTCCTATTAGGGTATACTTTCCACTTTATTTGTTATTATCAGATCTATAAGAGTCCTAGAATTAGGGGTTATGTGGGACGGTTTTGTCACTGATTGTGTTGACTTCACAGTGTTGATCACCCTTTTCATTTTGTTATCTGCTTAGAGCAAGTCATCATTAGAGTCACCAAGTATGTATATGGGTTTATGGCACACACAGATATTTCTGAATGTTTCAAGCACATGATTGAATGAACTGGTAGGTGCATTAGGGCGATGGTAAACACACCCTACAATGAAAGATGGAAGATTCTGATATTACACAGTGATCCATAAATCTTCGAGCTCTTCAGTTTTTTCTAAACCTGTGGTTATATCTGATGCACTAAGATAATTTCTAACATAAATACAGACCCCACCCCCTCGGCCATGGTCATTGCGAGATATTTCAAACTCTAGGATATTCACATATTTATTTTCAGTTGTAGGAGGAAGCCAAGTTTCACTTACACAGAGGATGTCTATGTTGCAGTCTTTTGTTAGCCTTATTATTTCCTCAAAATGAGCGAGAAGGGGCTAAGCGTCCACATGTACTATTGTTATATTCTTACCATGTTTCATTAGGGTGGTATCCATAGTCATAGTTGTAGTTTGTTCTTGGGTTTGTCCATGACTTGTTTCGACTGTGAGATTCTGCTGGGAATTGATCATTATAGTGTGTTCTGGGGTTAGCCCATGGATCCTGGTATGTGTACCTGCTGTTGGATGGGTAATGCTGATTTGAGTACGTGCCATGATATGATAGGGCCTTCCCAAAGTTTGTATGCCTAGGTTAGTGTCTAGGGTTGTAAGAGCCATCTCTCCAAGAGAAGTCTCTTGTGCGTGGACGGCGATAAGAGAGGTTTGTATTGTGTCTCTTTCTGTAGTCTCGCAGATAGGGGATTGTTTCATATGCTTTTTGCTATTTGTTTTGGCATGACTGTAGTTTGGGATATTTTGCAGATAACCCAGGTTGTGTCCATTGTTTGTCTCTGCGAAATGGCTGGACAATTGTGCCTGTAGGCCATTGATTCAGTTTGTAAGGCACATAATTAAATCCTTTCAATATCGTTATTTTTGAAGGATACCCAATTTGGTTTGCGAGAAAACTTCTTAATCAGGACTTCTAGAGGGGGAATGCCTTGATTTGTCAATATATTACATATCTCTCTCTCAAAGGGGTTGCCAGGAATGCGAATATATATTTGAGCTGTAACTCTTGCACTTGCATTATTGGATAACTGTGGCTGTGAGGGAGAGGACTTCGATAGAATGTTTAGATTAGAGACTGCAGCTATTTTGTCTTTTTTTGTTTTCTTCATTGTTTTGCAGCCTATTGCTGGGTTGGTTATTTGTGCTGGAAGGTGCAATTTGGTTGTCCTGGTTAGTGATAGTTGCTGTGTTGTTAGGAGTAGTGGATATGGGCTCTATATCTTCTTCGCTGTTTTGCAACCCTTTACCAGGTTGGTTATTTGTGCTGGGAAGAATTTTGTTCTGGTTCCTGTTGTTGTGTTGTTAGGAGTAGTGGGGATGGACACTGTTGTTTCATCACTATTTTGTAACCTGTTACATAGTTGATTATTTATGCTAGATGGTGTATTCAGGTTGTCTTGTTGACTATCTCTTTTATCTGGATCTACCTCTTCTTCACTACCACTGTCACATTTGGCTTCCAATGCACAGAAGGAATGGTAAATAGAGACAGAAAACCTAGTTTGCAAAACCTGAGGGTTGTTGATAGAAGGGACATCATCGTTGTAGGTGACAGCACTGAATTGAGAGGTGGAGATGTTTCTAATAACAGTTTCAACCTAGAATAATCTCTTTTAAGTAGGACAATGTCAGATTCTAGCAAACCCACCTTGTGTTGTAAGGCTTTCACCTCTTCAGCATCTGCTTCCAAAATTCTCACTTTTTCTGCAAGACTTTCTATCATCCAATGTAGGTCTCCTAGTTCGTGTGTTTTTTCAGACTCTATTGATTTTACAACCGAAGTTTGAGATTGAAAGAGTTTGTCACGTTCACCATTCATTGAGATATTCAGGACACTTGTGCTAAAACTGATTATATTTGTAATTATGTTTTTTTACTTGCTTTTTTATGATATGCTTACCACTGTGTTGTGGAAAAAGTTCCACTACCTTTGAAAGCAATAGTTGACTTGTTTTGTACAGAGTGTCTTTTTTGTTTTTTTTCCAATTCCCTTCTAATGTCCTCACATGAATATACGAATATTCTGTCCAGAGATAATATAAACACTTCGTGAAAATTATCAGTATTTACACATGGAAGGTAATAAAGGTCAACTTTTTCTGATGAGGACATTCTGGTGTGAATGAGAGGGAAACTGCAGTATGAGGGGATCTGCAGGTTCACCTAAGAAAGGCCCTTTTTAGGTCGATCGCGAGAGGATGTGGCTGAAATCGGTAACACTGGGAGAGACACTCTCAACGGTTTTTTTTTAGGTGGTATCTTTTTAAACACTAATGTTGTTATAATCATTCTGACCTAAAAAAGGTTTATATTTCAGTATGCTTTCTTTAATTTTGTAATCATGAACTTAAACTCTGTCACTTGATAAACGCAAAATTATCGGGAGCTCAATGCGTACACATCTTCCCCCACACACAATAATCATGTGGGTGAGAAGATAGCAAGGACTCATGGTACGAGGACAGATATTCAAAGAAAGACACAAACTCTGTGGAGTTTGGAGAACAGTAGCAACAGCAAAGGAAAATAGTGGTAGTGGAGAGATAGGTTTTAGGCCACAGAACATCAAAGTCAGGAGAGTCAAGGTCCATGAGCCTCGAAATAGGAGTGTTAGTGTTGCAGTAGGCACAGACCCCACATTTGGAATAAAAACAAGTATACAGTTTATAGTGAGAGATTTGAAATTGGTCAGTGGAAGCATGCATAGACAGTTGGGTTTCTGACAGGAGGAGGAGGTTAGGGAGGAAAGTACCCAAGTGCTGTTCCACAGACGAACGATTAGAGTTCAGCCCACGAATGTTAGAATAGTGAAGAGTTAAAGAAGCAGATCTATTGGGAGATGCAAGGTTAAGGGGAGAGCCATTACTACCACCAGGTATGTCTGCCCTCAAGCCAATAATGGAGTCAACAGGAGCCCCGGAGATTCTTTGCACCCCTCTATGCCGGGTACTAGGAGCCATATATATATATATATATATATATATATATATATATATATATATATATATATATATATATATATATATATATATATATATATATATATATATATATATATATATATATATATATATCATATATATATATATATATATATATATATATATATATATATATATATATATATATATATATATATATATATATATATATATATATATATATATATATATATATATATATATATATATATATATATATATATATATATATATATATATATATATATATATATATATATATATATATATATATATATATATATATATATATATATATATATATATATATATATATATATATATATATATATATATATATATATATATACATACATATATATATATATATATATATATATATATATATATATATATATATATATATATATATATATATATATATATATATATATATATATATATATATATATATACCTTACCTTACCGCAGTGCCGTAACCGCTCGGACGTGGGCCACCATGGATTGTCATGCTTCCCTATCTTTCATTCTTCTCCGTATTTGATTATCCATCCAATTCCCACCAATCGCTTCTTTTAATCCATCTAAGAATTTCTTTCTGGGTCTTCCTCTTCCTCTTTTTCCCGGGATTCTCCCAGTCATGCAGATGATCTCGAGTCCTTCCTTCCTTTCTATATGTCCTGTGAATCTTCATTGTCTTTTGTATATGTTAGTCATTATTTCCCTTATGATGTTCAGTCTGCTTAGTATCTCTTCATTTGTTATTCTCTGCATCCATGAGATCTTCAACATTCTTCTCCATATTCTCATTTCCATTGCTTCTCATTTCTTCCTTGATTGTTTATTGATTGTCCAAGTTCCACATCCATACAGTAATGTTGACCATATGTAGCATTTTACAAATCATTTCCTTAGGTCCATTGATATTTTTGAGTTTGTTATTAGTTTCTTTATCTTCTCCATGCTTAGGTTGGAATAGCTATTCTTCCTCTTATTTCTTTTTCACTTTTGCCATCCCAATTTATAGTACTTTCTAGGTATGTGAACTGTTGCACCTGCTCTATCCTTTCGCTCCCCAATCTCTAATTTACTATTGGACTTCTTTCCTTCTTCGTTGTTACCATTGCTTTTGTTTTCTTTATGTTTGTCTTTATTCCTTTCGATATGCTTTCTTCATCAATCTTCTCCACTAGATTCTGCAACTTCTCCTCGGAATCAGCTTTCAGAACTGTGTCATTTGCATAACTTATGTTGTTTATAATTTTTCCCGCTATTGTTATTCCATCCTCATATTTAATTTCTCTCGTTATTATTTCTGCATATATGTTAAACAGATCTGGTGACATTACACATCCATGCCTGACTCCTCGTTTGATTTCTATCCATTCAGTCGTTTCTTCCCCGATTTTAATGGCTACCTTTTGTTTTTCATATAATTTTTTTATCAATCTTAGATCTTTACCATCTATTCCAATATTTTTCAAGATGTTCAGCAATTCTATGCGTCTAACTTTATCGAAAGCCTTCTCGTAGTCTATAAAACAGACATAGACATCTTTTTGTACTTTTATTGCGTTTTCTATCAATAAAAGTATCAATGTAGTCGCCGTGGCTCAACCGGTAGCGTCCGCGACTCTGAGGCGTCAGGTCGAGGGTTCGCGCCCCGTCACGGTCTGAGGTTAGCAAGGGCATGCACTCAGCGTAAGGATTACATCTGCCAAAACAAGTCCTTCGCAAGAAGGCAACCGTCCTAGCCCTTGGTAGAAAAGGGAGTCCGTGACGTAAAACCGGAACATTGCGTTTTCTATCAATCGATTTAGCGTGAAAATGGCGTTTTGTGATACCTGAGTTTGCCAAAAGCCCAAACTGCTCTTCAGATATTTCTGGCTTTATTGTATTCATTATTCTTTCCATTAAGACTCTAAGGATTATTTTTGCAATATGATTAATTATACTAATGCTTCAGTGTTAT
>JAXCGZ010015356.1:35000-37500 GCA_037179515.1 Halocaridina rubra | reverse complement strand
TATATATATATATATATATATATATATATATATATATATATATATATATATATATATATATATATATATATATATATATATATATATATATATATATATATATATATATATATATATATATATATATATATATATATATATATATATATATATATATATATATATATATATATATATATATATATATATATATATATATATATATATATATATATATATATATATATATATATATATATATATATATATATATATATATATATATATATATATATATATATATATATATATATATATATATATATATATATATATATATATATATATATATATATATATATATATATATATATATATATATATATATATATATATATATATATATATATATATATATATATATATATATATATATATATATATATATATATATATATATATATATATATATATATATATATATATATATATATATATAAAGCAAAAAATGGCCCATAAATAAAACACAAAAAGAAGCGAAGATGTACTATATATTACGACTGGACTTCAGTCCTCTTCAGGTACAAATTTTCATTTGTACCTAAAGTGGACTGGAGTCCAGTCGTAATATATAGTACATCTTCTCTTCTTTTTGTGTTTTATTTATGGGCCTTTTTTTGCTTCATATTGTGCTGTGATATAACAGTTTATTTTGCATATATATATATATATATATATATATATATATATATATATATATATATATATATATATATATATATATATATATATATATATATATATATATATATATATATATATATATATATATATATATATATATATATATATATATATATATATATATATATATATATATATATATATATATATATATATATATATATATATATATATATATATATATATATATATATATATATATATATATATATATATATATATATATATATATATATATATATATATATATATATATATATATATATATATATATATATATATATATATATATATATATATATATATATATATATATATATATATATATATATATATATATATATATATATATATATATATATATATATATATATATATATATATATATATATATATATATATATATATATATATATATATATATATATATATATATATATATATATATATATATATATATATATATATATATATATATATATATATATATATATATATATATATATATATATATATATATATATATATATATATATATATATATATATATATAAATATATATATATATATATATATATATATATATATATATATATATATATATATATATATATATATATATATATATATATATATATATATATATATATATATATATATATATATATATATATATATATATATGATATAGATATAGATATATATATATATATATATATATATATATATATATATATATATATATATATATATATATATATATATATATATATATATATATATATATATATATATATATATATATATATATATATATATATATATATATATATATATATATATATATATATATATATATATATATATATATATATATATATATATATATATATATATATATATATATATATATATATATATATATATATATATATATATATATATATATATATATATATATATATATATATATATATATATATATATATATATATATATATATATATATATAAATATATATATATATATATATATATATATATATATATATTTATATATATATATATATATATATATATATATATATATATATATATATATATATATATATATATATATATATATATATATATATATATATAAAGCAAATAAGGACCACAAATAAAAACTAAGAAAAGCGAAGAAGTACTGTATGTTACGACTGGAGTCCAGTGCTCTTCAGGTACAATTGATGCAATATTAACAGAGTTGTAATGAAAGAATATGGGGGTGGGGAGCCAACTACGATTCCCAGGAGGATCCAAGATGGAATTTGCTTCAGATCTCTGATCAGATGAACGGTCATTAGGCATTTGGCATAATCTTCTTTATGATATTGCTTCATTCAATATGTCAGATTTTCACTATCCATTCGATAAATTTAAGGTCACTGATATTTTTTGTAATGGATACTTCAAGTATCTTTATATATGGTATTAGCTATTACTCCTCTATAGCAATATAAACATTTGTATAGCAGTAAATGTTTATGGTGTTTCCTCAAAATTAGCACATCTAAAAGTAGTTTCTTGCCGTTAGAGAACTCAATAAATATTAATTTACTGTCTACAGGAAGAAATCTTTCTCTCACTTATATACTCATTCTAAGTTAACATATGCATTGTCTATAAAAATTGCTGTTACGTGCTATCTTTTTCTAGTAGATCTTAGATTATGTTCCAATCATCACTTGGAAAGCGAATTTGAAATAATCAGCAAACAACTGGAAAGCCTCGAA
>JAXCGZ010015356.1:15000-25000 GCA_037179515.1 Halocaridina rubra | reverse complement strand
TATTCTCATAGAGTCATATGATCAATAGATGTTTGCTATTACTAAGCCTGTACAAATGATGAGTGAGTGATAATTACCACTTAGTCAGTTAATTTTGATGACCATTAAAAGGCCTCTCTCTTTTCACAAAGAGAAGTACAATCTTGTTTTTTTCATTCTGTCAAGAAACATATTCCCACATACTCTGGTATCATTTGTGTGTCTGTTTTGAGAAGCTGGACATAGGGGCGGATGCAAAACTGATGTTATCTGACTAGGACTGGGTAATTTATAATGACCATGCGCTGATGACCTGGAAAGAGAGATGTGGTATCTTTTATCGTCAAAAGCACTTAACGTTTTCTTCGCAAGTTTTGTTGAACACATTTGACCCTTATATTTTAAATATTTCTAATAACAACTCATTTTATTATATGCCTTTGTAAGACATTTTCGTAGTCCTCGAATGTTATTTTCATATGTTAATCATTGGGTATTCCTTCACTTCTAGATTTTTTTTCATCTTCCTCTAATTTTATAATATACATTTTTAGCTTCAAAGCAATGACCGATTTTTTTTTTTGGGGGTGCGATCTCACTTTTAAGACGACCAATTCTCACTTTCGACTATCATTAAATAAAGGATAGTCATTTGGGAAATTAGAAAAGTCTATATAGTTGTTCAATGGGGGGGGGGAGCCTTAAATGAAATTTGCCATTTCTTTGCATGCATCCTCTTTTAATTTTTGAGTTAGCTTCGATTCTCAGTTTTTTTTCTTATGACTTCTTTCATGTATAGGGTTTGTTTAAATTCATCTATATATCTATCTACCTTGGCTGTTTCCCCCTTTAATTGGGGGGTAGCCAACATAAAAAAAAGAAAACAATAAGGGGATTACTTTGCTCTTTGGGCAATGACGAGGGAGCTAGCGACCGTTCAGATGGCACTGCTGGAGTGCCACAGCCCATCCTCCCGGCTCTTCCACAACCTGTGTCGCTTCACAATTACCAACTCCCCTACTGCCCCTACCACAAGGCTACCTCTGCAAGAAGCAGCCCAGTGGCAACAGCAGATGCCCATCAGAGTTGCATCACAATCGCTCGCCACTCATTCCTATTCCTAGCACACTCACTTGCTTCCCTCACATCCATCCTCCTATCATTCAGGACTCTCCTTACTCCATCCATCCACCCAAACCTCGGCCTACCTCTAGCATTTCTCCCATCAACTCTCGCATTCATCATCTTTTTCAGCAATCTTTCATCATCCGTCCTTTCCACATGGCCAAACCATCTCAGAACATTCATATCTACTCTGGATGCAATTTCTCTCCTCACACCCATTCTTGCTCTCACCACTTCATTCCTACCCCTATCCAACCGAGATACACCAATCACACTCCTCAGGCATTCCATCTCAAACACATTTAGTTTCCGTCTCTCACTTACTTTCATACCCCATAACTCTGATCCATACATCACAGTTGGCACAACCACTTTCTCGTACAAAACTTTCTTAACATTCATTTCCAACCCTCTATTCTTCATCACTCCATTCAACGCACCCAGCACTTTACATCCTTCATTCACTCTGTGACACACATCTGCTTCCACTCCACCATATGCATCTATAATCGAGCCTAAATACTTAAACTGATCAACTTCCTCGAGTGTCTCTCCATTCAACATAACATTCAATCCAGCACCATCCTCATTTCTTGTACACCTCATAACCATACTCTTTCCCACATTCCTTCACAACTTCCTTCTCTCACACACCATTCCAAATTCTGACACTAACTGACACAGCTTCTCCTCTGAATATGCCACCACCACAGTATTATCTGCAAACAGCAACTGATTCAGCTCCCACTCGTTATCATCTCCATCTACCATTCTCAAACCTCGACCACGCACTCGCTCATTCACCTCTCTTACGACTCCATCAGTATACAAACTGAACAGCCATGGTGACATCACACATCCCTGTCTCAGTCCCACACTAACTGGAAACCACTCACTCACTTCATTCCCTACCCTAACACAAGCTCTACTGCCCTCATACAAACTCTTCGCTGCATGCAACAATTTACCATTAATTTCATATAATCTCAAAACATTCCACATTGCTTCTCTATCAACTCTATCATACGCTTTCTCCATATCCAAAAATGCAAAATACACATTCTTACCCTTTGCTAAATATTTCTCACATAACTGCCTATCTATGAAAATCTGATCTACACTAAAACCAGTCTGCACTTCCGCGATCACATTTTCTGTCTTATTCCTAATCCTATTAACCAGTATCCTACCATACACTTTTCCTACCACACTCAACAAACTTATACCCCTAAAATTACTGCATTCATACACATCTCCCTTACCTTTGGATAGGGGCACTATACAAACAATCACCCATTCCACTGGCACCATTGACAACATAAAGCATATATTAAGCACTCTCACTAACCATTCCAATGCAGTCACACCCCCTTCTTTCAACATCTCCGCTCTCACACCATCCATTCCAGGTGCTTTACCTGCTTTTGCTTCATGCAATGCCCTTTTCACCTCCTCTCTTGTAATTTCTCTCTCATTTTCATCTCCCATTACTGGCACTTGAACAACCCCCACTGCCACTTGAGCTGCCTCTCTATCTTCCTCAACATTCAGCAAGCACTCAAAATATTCTGCCCATCTTTTCCTTGCATCATTCCCTCTTAACATCTGTCCATTCACATCTTTCACTGTCTCTTCCATCGTCGATCCACCCTTCCTTACTCTATTCACTTCTTTCCAAAACTTCTTTTTATTCTCCTCATATGACCTACTAAAATCCTGTCCCCACCTAACATTTGCCAAACTCTTCTGACTGGCACTGTTTACAGTTTGTTGTGCTTTCCAATATTTAGGAATAAACAAGAGACCGTGACCTGCTATGGACGTTAAATCACCCAAGCAAGGTATCTAAGACCTCAGTGACTCTCTAGAGGGTTTTGCAGGAGTTGTGAGTAGTGCTGAACTTGCTTCTTTTTGAAGTGAAATATTTGAATGATTTGAATCCCTACTCTACATCCCCTCTTGACCCGTTGGCTGACTTCTGCTCATGCGCACTGGCGTTGTGACGTCACTGAGCTTCCACCGCGGCTCTGCTTAACAAAAATGGATCCAACTGTTATTACCAAACTATTGGAATCTCAAGAAAATGCATATAAGAATGCTATGGAGGTAGTGGTGAAACAGCTTACTGACAAGATAAAATCACTCGTATCCTCAGTTTCTGACCTGATGACAAGCCTAGAGTTCAGCCAGAGAGAAATTGATGACCTCAAATCCACTAGTAAAATTCATGAGAAAGAAAAGAGTAATGACAAAGAAACAATCGATAATCTATCTCAACAAATAAATTCTGCAAATCAACAAATAACCACTTTAGAAGAATGTCTGAAATACCAAGAAGACTATTCCAGAAGAAACAACATCTGATAAAGCAGTGTAGAGGAGAGACGCGATGGGGAGACCTGAGAGCAAACAACGACGATGGTATCAGCCCTGATAGCCGATAAATTACAGCTAGAAGGCATGACGTTGGAGAGGGCTCACAGGGTGGGACCACTTTGTGATGACAAACCTCGCACCATAGTGGCTAGTTTCTCCCACTACTGAGACAGAGAGACGGTCCTGCGAAATACCAAAAAGCTGAAAGGCACCAAGATCTACCTTAATGATGACCTATGTGCCGCATCACAGGCAATAAAATCTGCACAGATGCCACAACTAAAAAGGCTAGATCAGAAGGGAAATTTGCCTACTTTAAACGTACGAAGCTCATCGTGAAGGAATGATACAACTCCGAGAGTGTGGCTGGTGCTTTGGGTGCTGTGGGTGGCATGGATGAGGAGTTGACCAGGATTGGCGGTGTGGGGGTGGGGGGCGCGGGAGTGGGGGGGCGGGAGAGTGATATGTCATCACCCGCACCCCCTCCTGCCGTGTCCCCCGCCACGGGAGCTATAAAACGCTCACACCCTAAACCAATAAATGGCCAGAAGAACCCGGTAAGATATGGTAGAAGTAAATGGTAGCTTGTAAGTCAGTAATGTAAAAGTAGTATAATTTATTTCTTCACCATGGCTATAAATAGATAACCTCCCATCCTATTCCATTAGTGACGATGAAGTTATAAGGCTAACAAACAACGACAAAGTACTTCCCAATTATTTATGTATCAATGAGCTTGATAAGATGATATTTAACCCACTTGATCTTGAAAATGAAATAGATTTGTTTTTGAATAATATGAGAAACGCAACCAACACTTTTTCAATTTATATATACTTAAATGAACTGTATTCAAATTTAAATAAATCTAATGCATTTTCGGTTTTGTGCATGAACATTAGAAGTCTTGCAAATAATCTACAAATATTTGTTGATCAATGTTTAACAGAAAATAGTATATGTGATGTAATGGGTTTTTCGGAGACTAGGCTGGATAATGATATTGAAATATTGTATAATATAACAGGGTACAATATGTTCACTCAGAACAGAGACAGGAAAGGTGGAGGTGTATGTATGTATGTAGCTAATAAGTATAGCTCGAGTGTTATAAAGGAGTGCAGTATGATGGAACGATACATTGAATGTGTTAGTGTACAGGTACATAACGGTAAGGAAAATTGCTTCTTTGCATCTGTATATAGACCACCAAAGGGGAGCATGCCTGAATTCCTTGAAGCTTTACTGAAAGTATTTGATTTTGCAGCAAGAAATAAGTACAAAATTATTTATTTATTCGGTGATTGGAACTTAGATTTGTTTAAAATAAATGATCAAAGAGTAACTGATTTTATAAACTTGATGTATTCACGTGGCTGCTTTCCAATAACTACTAAACCTACGAGAGTAACTGATAATAGTGCATCTCTAATCGATCATATCTGGACCACAAATCTCGAAGACAACATAAGTAATTACATAGTGTACACCGACATAACAGATCATTTCGCAGTATACTCCCAGTTTAAAAAAGAAGCACATAAATTTGATGCATATGTAGAAAAAAGACATTACTCTGATGATAACATAGCTAACTTTACTAGAGATATATCACATGAAAAATGGCAACATATCATTGACCTAAATAATGCAAATGAGTCTTTTAATAAATTTCACTGTACATTTAGAGATAAATTTCTAGACTGCTTTCCTCTAAGAAAATCGACTGTAAATAATAAAAACAACAGATGCCCACACATAACTGCTGGATTAAAATATAGTATAAAAGAAAAACACCAATTAGAAAGGCTTGCATCAAAATGGCTTTTGTCTTTTGGAACCAGATATAAAGCTTACAGGAACAAATTAGTAACACTACTCCGAGCTGCAAAAAAATAGATATTTTCAGGATAAGCTTAAGAAGGAACAAGGAAACAGCAAGTCCTCCTGGAATACAATAAACAGCCTAATGGAATGAAAGCAAATTAATCATTCAAAGGAAATCAAATTAAAAAATGATAATGACCACACTGCTAATATCTTTAATAATCATTTCTTAACTA
The DNA here is from genome assembly GCA_037179515.1 of Halocaridina rubra. Taxonomy (NCBI): domain Eukaryota; kingdom Metazoa; phylum Arthropoda; class Malacostraca; order Decapoda; family Atyidae; genus Halocaridina; species Halocaridina rubra. The sequence goes on along the minus strand of JAXCGZ010015356.1, from coordinate 19,457 downwards.
TAGCACAACCAACACAGAAACAACAGTGCAACAAAACTCACACCGACAGTTTCTTAATAATCCACCAGACTTTTCGTTTTACTTGTATCCTGTAACAAGGGAGGAAGCCACTAAATATATAAAAACCTTAAAACCAATTACAGCATCGGGATATGATGAAATTCCATCAAAACTACTCCAGGTCACTGCCCATTACATTGGTACCCCACTTACCCACATAATCAATCTATGTTTTCAGCAAGGATGTTTTCCAGACGAACTAAAAAATGCTAAAGTAATACCTATTTTTAAGTCAGGCACTGTAGATGATGAAAATAGCTATAGACCTATATCTATCTTACCGTCTTTAAGTAAAGTGTTTGAAAAAGCGATTGTTCACAGACTTAAAGAATTCCTTGAAAAGCTCAACTTATTATCCGAAAATCAATACGGATTCCGTAATAATAAGACCACTGTAAAAGCAATAATGAACTTTGCAAGTGATGTTTATCAAAATTTGGAAAATAAAAACTTTGTTGCAGGGGTTTTCCTAGACTTGTCCAAAGCATTTGACTCATTAGACCATGATATACTAATAGAAAAACTAACTTGTGTGGGTATTAGGGGAACATCATTACAGTTATTTAAGAGCTACTTGAAAAATAGAAAACATGCCGTATATTGTAATGGGAAAGCATCTTTGTTGCAAACTATTGAGAGGGGGGTACCACAGTGATCAATACTGGGCCCATTGTTATTTTTAGTTTATATTAATGATATTTCCAATGCCAGTAATAAATTCAAATATATTCTCTATGCAGATGACACCAACCTTCTCTTGCATGATAATAACCTTGACCACCTGCATTCTGTTTTAAATAGTGAACTAGAAAAAATTAACAACTGAGTCTCTGTTAATAAATTAAAGCTAAATGTTTCCAAAACTGACTATATCTTATTTTAAAATAGATCTGTAGTACACAATATTGGTCAAATTAATATGAATGGGTATGAAGTTAAAAGAGTTGCTTGTAAGAAATTTTTGGGAGTAATTATTGATGAAAATTTAAGTTGGAAATATCATATTCAATCTGTCTGCTCAAAACTGTCCAAGACGTGTGGAATTTTGTATAAAATTCGCCATAACCTAACAAATGAGGCCTTAAAAAGCATATACTATTCCCTATGTTATCCTCATATTATATCCTGTTTGTCCATCTGGGGTTATATTGGCCGTCAATTGTAAGGGATGTATTTGCAACTCGGAAAAGACTGATCAGAACTATTACATATAGTGGAAAATATGACTCAACTTCCTCTTTATTCAAGGAGCTAAACTTGCTTAAATTTAATTACTTGATACAATAATTTTATCTTATTATTATACATAGTGATGTTAATGATAACAGAAAATTACTTAGATGTATTCAACACAACCATGGAACCAGAGGTAACAATAAAAATTTGATATATCCACAGCCGAGAACAACCTTGTACAAATTTTCTATTCACTGTTTTGGCCCAAAATGTTGGAATGCATTACCAGACGATTTAAAAACAATAACTGGCACAACTTTATTTAAAAAGAAACTCAAACAGCATTTATTTATTAGGCAAAATCAAGCAGCTGTTGATTAATAATTAATACAGTATTAGTGTAACATTATGTCCAGGTTAAGGTCAGGCTACTGTTTTGCTTTATTACAAGATAAGTATGAGATTGCTATTTTGTAGCTTTTGTTAACTATTGCCATCACACTTTAATTTATGTGAAATGTATATTAAACTGCCTGCCAAGGAGCTCTTGCTCAGCAGGCTAGTGCCTCTGAATATAATGTACATATTTATTCCTGTATGTATACTAAATATATGGCAATAAAATCTATGACTATGACTATGACTTGGTTTCCACATTTTTCTCCCTATATCTTTCATACTTCTCCCTACTTTTACACTGCAGCCATTTCTCAAAAGCCCTCTTTTTCTCTTCCACCTTCATTTTCACCCCTTCATTCCACCACTCGCTGCCCCTCCTCTTGCCACCTGCAACAAACCTTTTTTTCTGAACACATCACTTGCATATCCCACAAAACATTCTTTCATCAACCCCCATTCCTCCTCTAACTCCCCAACTTCTCTTTCTTTCATCCTGTCATATGCCACTTTCAACCTGTCCTGATATTCCTGTCTCTTCTCTGGCGTTTTCAACTCTTCCACCTTCACAATTTCCCTTCTACATCCCCCCCACTCTATTTCCCCACTCTTTTGCTACTACCACTTTTGCTTCAACCAAAAAATGATCAGACATCCCAGTAGCCACACCCCTAAATGCATGCACATCTTTCACTCTACCAACCATGCTCTTTGCTTCCAACACATAATCCATCAATGTTTTTTCTTTCACTCTTCCATTTGCCACTCTCATCCATGTATACTTATTTATTAACTTATTGAAAAAACTATTACCTATCACCAACTCTTCCTCCACACACATATCTAACAGTCTCTCGCCACTGTCAATCCCACCTGGTACCCCATACTTTCCTACAACATCCTCTACCTCTCTATCACCAACTCTGGCATTCAAGTCACCCAACACAACTACAGAGTACCTTCTACTCAAGCCATCCACACACCTAGTTAACTCATTCCAGAATTCATCCTGCTCTTCCTCACTTCTCTCACATCCTGGTTCATATGCACTAACAAAAGGCTAATATTCCCTACCTATCCTAGCCCTCACCCACATCAGCCTAGATGACACTTCTTCCCATTCCACTACCTTATTTACCATCCATTCACTCAGCAATAATGCCACACCTTCTCTTGCTCTCCCCCTTTCAACCCCAGACACCCTACCGGTCACATCACCAAATGCCATTTCTCCTTTTCCTTTCATCTTCGTCTCACACAATGCCAATACATCCATCCTCCTCCTACCAAACATATATCCAATCTCACATCTTTTGCTCTCTATCGTACTACAACCACGCACATTTAGACACCCCAAAGCTAGAGTTTGGGGAGAAGTTATTTTTCCCTCCACTTCCCTTCTTTGACGTCTCGCAGGAGGTTAAAGCAAGTGGGGGGGATTCCTAGTCCGCTTGCCTCGTCCACTTTTACTCGCCTCTTATGACTCGCAGGGAATACGTTGGGGCTATTCTTTGATGCTGTGCCCACCTCCACAAGGCACAGCATCATATGCAATTAATCTTATCCAGCTCCATTCCAGGTTTAAAGAATATCTGAATAAATTAAAGGCAATTAAAGACTTTTTCTTTGGAAAATGAGTCACTGCTAACTTTTAATTTTATTTATTCCCCCTTCTACTTCTAATACATTTTGTCAGTAAGGAAGCAAATCTTCTGCAATTAAATTGTGTGTCATGTCTAAAGGTAAGTCATCAGTAGCATCAATGACATTTTTGAAAGATGTTTACTATCTATAAGTAGAATATAGCTCACTCGTTCATTTTCGCAATCGTGAGACATAAGTTTATTCCGTAAAACTCTTCTTGCTCAAATTCATTTAATAATCTTATACCTCCAGTTGGGAGATATTAACCATACAGCTCGAGTATAGAGAAATAAAATCTAAATAGGCAGCTTCTGAACTTCCCTCTCCGTTCTCATTACTATTAGGGTTTATTTGAGTATTATTAGAAATAAATTTTTGACAGAGTGAAGTGGCATATCCTCCTCTGGCATTACTTCGAAATAGTTCATAAATGTGATGGTCCTAGATATGATCAGTTTCAACCCCCGACTGTTTCAGGAAGGCATCGAATGCAAAAGATGGTAAAGAAACATAATAACAAATGTATAAACCATATTTACCTAATAAAATTGTATGCCAGTTTTCAAAACAATCGGCTAATAATCCAACATCTAATTCAAGTACAATAATAAGTAGTTTCACATGTACCTACACTTGGCTATTTCAAAAACTCGAATAGATCTTTGATGGTCCTCTTCTGACAGCGTTTCAGCCTTAAGTTTGTTGAAAAAAATTTATCTCGGGGGTAATCTTTCCTTATTTAATTTGGATATATCATCCAAACAATCATATCGCATGGCCTCTTTCCCTTTAATAAGTTCATTTATATGATCATCATTCTGAATTCCTTTTAATAAATATTCGACTCGTTTTGGTTTATTAATATCTCTTAAAAAGCTTTTAATCAATACATCCAGTGATCCACGCATAAACTGTAATGAATTAAGAAAAATAATTTCCTTATCAAATTCAACTTTAAAATATTTCAGACTGTCTCTCATTGCACCTTCAGTATTAAGCGTGATTTAAGCTCTAAGAATTAGAGTAAGATCATAATTTGCATCCTGTGCAAACAATGGGAAATAAAGGTAGGTATCTCTAGCTGCAAGGTTGCAACTGCTGCAGAAGGCACCAATTAACTGGACAGGTTTTGAAGAGCTTCAGGTAAATGAGCATACAGTTCTTCATTCCAGCACTCATAC